>SNQJ01S0101746.1:18982-30454 GCA_010110895.2 Picea sitchensis
TTCCTTCACCAATTATCCAATTAATCTTGCTTCACCTTTTCCATGAGGATCCCATCAATATATAGGAGAGGATGAGATGGTTACTTGGATGAGAATGATCCCACAATATCAGGGAAACCAGTAAAATGATAACCATTCAAATGCCAACCCATTCTCTAGAAGATTCCATTCTAGAACCATCGAGACTTCATCTTTTTCCAAGCTTGAGAACATGTTCGCACCCTAGCTATGTAGCACAGTGCAAGAAGTTCGCACCCTAGCTGAAGGTAGTCTATGAGAATGGGTCATTCTCACACCCTAGGATATAAGCAACCTGTGAACTCTTTTCAACAATATGTTTTCTGGGAAGAGATGAATGTCACTTTTCTCAGGAGAAAGTTCTTATGAGGAGCCTGAGTACACCATCATCAATACACCATCAAGATGACCAAAATCATGGGTAACAGCGGGACAAGGACACTCTTGAGAATGTTTCCTCTTAGGGTATAGGGTGTCAAGTTTCAAAGGATATAAAGAAGGCTTTGCTTGGATGATGATGCAAACTATTGAGGTAATAGGATTATAGCAATAAATCGAGAACCAACAATAGGCTCAATATTGCAAACAGGATAATGCAATGCAATTACAAATTAACACCAAAGAATGTCCTTTTTCAAAAATTTAGTCCCCCAGGCCCGAAAAAGTATAAAACAATACCCATGATAACTCTTCTAGCCACTAGTGACTAGAGTATTCCTTTTACAAAATTAGTCTACTTGGTCTGAAAAAGGGATAAAATTACACCAAATAGACGTCCTTTCAAATCCAATTAATGAGTGTGAAAGAGACAAGTTCAATCGAAAATATTTTCTCTTTTTTATAGAGTTGGAAAAAAACTTAACTAAGACTTGGGGATGTTGTTCTAAGTAGCATATCATGGGGGAGGCCAGGGCCCCCATGCATGAATTTTGTCGAAATTCAGCAACTCACATATAACTGACACAATCTTGGGAAAACCTAATGCTTTCCAAGTTGAGGAGGATAAAATACTTTCATAGGTTACCTTATCTACAATATATCGAAGAATGCCCCTTATCTGGAAGGGTGTAGAAGAAGGAAGTCGAGGCTATACAAGATCATTCCAATCAAAGGAAACCACCCTAAGACTTGGAGGGAGTGTACTCGAAGAGAGTTGAATTCTCCCTTGTTCAAAAGGTATAGGACTAGAAATTCTAAGGACATGGTCAAAAGACGCATCACCTCCAAAAATAAGAGTGGGATGGGCTAAAGATTACATCGACAATGTCACTTCCTTAGACTTGTAACTCTCTAAGAGAAGAGTAGGATCGGTCGAATATTGCATTGGAAAGACCACTTCTTCAACCATTGGTTGAAAAGGATGCAAGACAACAAGGTTAAGAGACACATCACTCTCCACAATAGGAGTGGTGTCAACCAAAGATTTCATCATCACAACTGCTAGTTGAACAAGATGCGAGACAACAAGGTCAAGAGATGAATCACTCCCCACAATAGGAGTGGTTTCATACAAATATTGCACTGGAATGACCGTTGTATCAACCAAAGAAGGATTAGAAAGTTGGGAAACCAAAGACAACTCAAAACCCGAAGGGCTATCAGACAAGGATTGTGCTTCTTGTACCACAACAATAGCAGGGAAGAAACATGTTAGGTGACCTCCTTTACAAAGCATACAAAGTAATTTGGCTTATGTTCTATATGTTGAGGCTTCTCAATCGTATGAATTCCCCCAGCATGACTTGCAGTGGCTAGTGACATGCTCCCAACATGACTTGCAGAGGCTAAGCTTGTCTTCAACATGACTTGCAGAGGTTGTTGAAAAAACTCCAACATGACTAGCAGAGGTTGGTGATGAATCCCCAACATGACTAGCAGCGGTTGGTGACATATGTGTAGTGTGACTAGCAGTGACTAGATTTCTTTCCCCAACATGACATGCAGTGGTTGGTTTCTAGTATTCAACATTACTTGTAGAGGTTTTTGAACTATCTTTAACATGACTAGTAGAGGTTGGTGATTTAATGTTTGTATTACTTGTAGTGACTGGACTTGTGATTCCAACATGACTTGTAGCGGTTGGTTGCGGAATTTGAGACCAAGGTTCCAGGAAATATTGCTTTTGAGAAATTTTGGGCCAGGAAGGGTTCTAGTATACACCATGACCATGTCCAGCAGGATAGTATCCTCCTCCAAACTGATTCATAAAGGGTTGTAAGGGAATATTCACCGAGGAAGCTGCTTGAGAAGAGAAAGTGACATGAAAAGGGTTACTCAGGTGAGGGTACATGTTTCCCCTATATGAAGGAACTTCGTGAAGGGGGTTTCCCATATTATAAAAATGACTACCCCCGGATGAAACACCATAGGAAAGATGAAGGTACACCATGGGAAAACGTTTGTAGGAACCGACATAGCGAAATAAGGAGAGATGGACGGGATGTAATAAGTAGAATGATCCCCCATTTGAGCACTTTCTCCAAGAAAAGTGAAGCTAGGATTGGATCCATAGGAAGGAAAATTCCAACCTCCTACTGTAAGAGTTGGTTGAGGGATATTATTCCCACCAAATGAAAAGGCAGAATAAGGCACTACTACATTGGGCGCAAATTACAACGAAATATTACGATGGTTTAAAATTTCGTCGTATTTCTTTTTCTTTTTTGGACTAAATATACTTTTTTTTTCGAGGTCCAACTGTTGGTCACTCTAGTGACCAACATTCAGCGTTGTTCATTATAATGACTAAAGTTAGTCGGTAGAACGACCAACCACTAGTTAATCGCTATAGCGACTAACTTTAGTCATTATAACAACCAACTATGGCACGTGTGAGAATCAAATGGTCATTTACGGCAAATCAATCCTATATATATCTCAGTTACGGCAAATTTGCTATAGTTGCGACAATCATTTTCTACAATTGCAAAAATCATTCGGGTGTTCTAATGCAATGGTGTTCTGGTTTTTTATGAAATCTTGATTTCAATTCTCTTTCAAGAAGAAAAACATTGAATTGATCAGACTCTACATAGCTGAGATTTTGAAGGTCAGTACTTAATTTTTTTGTGTGTGATTTAGTAATTTGGTGCTATTGAACTATTTTATGGTTTATTTTCACTCCTTAAATCAGATTTTATGGTTTACTTTAACTCCTTAGAAATATTATTGATTCAAATACAATCACTCTAATTAGATTCAATCACTCTAATTTTGTTCTTATATTTCATGGAACTTCTTGAATATCTAAGTATCCTTGCCTTAGTAAATTTACATTTAGGGTTTCCTCCTTGAGTTGGAAAAGAACCAACTAGAAGTGAAGAGCAGTGGATTTTTTGGTGATATTGGGCATCATTACTCTTGTGTATCCCTAAAGCTACCCTAATTTTTATTAGGGACTTAATATTATATAGTGTGATTTTGGGTGATAATAGATCTACCTCCTCTTATTAATGGAATATTGTGATTTCGGGGATGAATCAAAGTATGAGGCTTTAAACTTGGACATTAAAAGATGTATAGTGTACCATTTATCATTACCATGCCAAGGAATTGCTTTCCATCTTTGATTGGTTGTCTTCAAATTAATTTTCTTTACATCATCATTTTTTTGAGAATTAAAGTTGCCTTTACACTTCTTATGTCATCATTTATTTTTCTCCCCAAACTCTTTCTTGCACTTCTATCAATTTTGACAACATAATAGTAGGTGGATCACAACAAAGAGATTATTAGAATATTCATTTATGTTTGGATTTTTATGTGTAGGTCAATGTGTTATTTTAGAACCAAGTGTCATTCAGATTCCCAAATAGTTCCCAGTGTTGTATGTTGGATATGAAATGCATTGGTTTCATGCTTTGTTCCTTATTTTTTCTAGTTGATTTTTGGTTTCATGCTTTGTCCCTTATTTTTTCTGAACATGCTGTATAATTTGAATATCTAAATATACACCAAATTATTTGAATAGATTTGTATATTGTACTTATAATGTTTCAATGGATTTGTTGTAATAGGTAATTACAATGTCAACTCCATACGAGAAAAGAGAGCTTGTTATGTAAAAGGGGAAAATGGTGATCCATGGTGATGGGAAATGTTATTTCCCTTATTGTCAATGCAGGGGTTTTAATGGAAGAAGACTACCTTTAAAAATAGTTGAAAAACATTGTAGGGAGAATGGGCACGTTGAAGGGGGCAATGAATATCATCCCATGGTAAGTAATTAGTTATTATAGATCTTTAAGGGTATTATACATCAATTGTTTTTTTTTTAATTTATCTTTCAAAATAGTATTTGTGATATACTCTAACTGTATTTTATTGCTTCTATTGTTTTTATTGAATAAAAATCATCCTAAGAATGTGATGTCGCCTAGCAAGAGACGTTTTCATAGAGATAATACTAAAGAACAAGTTGAACTTAATCATGTGGATAATGATGATCATGATATTCCTATGGAAAATGATGATATTAATAATACAGTTGATGATGATGGGACAAATAGATTGATCCAAGACATTTACAATGATCCAATGGATGATGATGTCAACTTGGAGGAGGACAACTTGTAGGATGATAATGATGATGGTGATGAGGACAATGATGATGAATATATTTTTGATAAACCTATCCTTCAAAATGCCACTGAATCCATATATGAAGACACAAAAAAAAGTGTTATCTATGTTGTAATATTGTTGGTCAACTTGAAGGTATCAAATGGTTTGTCAAACACATGTATGACACAGATCCTAAGGTAAGAAACATAATTTTACATTTTTATGCAATTTTCAACTTTTATTTTATTTTATTTTCAGTGTCAATTGATGTCTAAATTAAGGATGCAATATTTATAATGATTAATATAATTTTCATTATTGATTTTTTTTTTGTATATTGTTGTTGTAGGTTGATAGGTGAATATTTCTTACCATCACCAAATAAGTTACCTTGCACATACCGAGAATTATCATCCATTCTAAAAGAAATTGGAATGGAATATTAGGCTATTGATGCATGCCCCAATGATCACATAATATATTATGGAAAATATCCATCTGAATCGAATTGCCTGCAATGTCAAATCAATAGATATCGAACTGATCAGTTAACAAAAAAGGTGCCTCACAAGGTTCTTCGTTATATTCCCATAATTCCACGCCTACTGTGACTATTTAGATGTCAGAACATAGCACAGTTTATGGATTACCATGCACGGAATAGAAGTGGAGATGATGTTCTTCGAATGCATGCAGATGGTTCTTTATATAAAAATATCGAATAAATATGGCCAATTTTTAAAGAAGAACCTCGTAATGTTAGGATTTCATTAGCAATTGATGATGTAAATCCATTTGGTGAGCTCAGGTCTATCTACTCGGTGTGGCCTATTTTTGTTATAAACAATAACCTTCCTCCTTGGATGTCAATAAAGAGAGAGAACATAATGTTGGCAATGATTGTTCCAGGTATATTTTTATAATGATATTGTTTTGTTAATGTTTAACATTTCATTTGTCTTGTTCATTGCACAATTTCATATATGTATACAAGGTGTAGTAATTATGTGCATTTTTTAACCATTTAGGTAAGTACCATGTGAAAGATATGAATGTATATATTGAGCCTCTTGTCGATGAGCTATTAAATTTATGGGATGACATCACTATGTATGACATCTTTAGACAAATAGGTCAAAGAGGATTTCAATTCCATGGGATTCTTACATGGACAATTCATGATGCACCGGGACTAACACATTTTTGTGGTATGTAACACACTATTGCACTTAAATAAGTTAGATGTTGATGATACTATAATGTTTGTTTTTTAAATAATTTCTTGTTATATAACTAATGCTGCCATTGATCTGTATCTTCTAGGTCTGCAAACAAAGGGTAAATTTGCATGTCCAGTTTGTGGTCCTAGGATGAGATCTCATCTTTCAAGAAGTTTAGGAAAGGAGGTATTTGATGAATATAGTCACTTTCTCCCTAAGAACCATAGGTATCGAAATACCGATAAACATATTTTCAATGGTAAAGAGGAGAGTGGGATAAAACCAAGAAGAATGACACCACACTTATGGAAGTTCGCATATAACAGATCAAATCATCAATGTAAGTCAATCTTCATCATCGTATGTAATATATTACATTTTTTAATTGTGTTGAATTATCATGTCTACTGTGTATAATTTAACAATTGTTGTGTTAATTTCATTTATGTAACATATAGTTGGTCGTCAAGGCATTGATATTCTTCCACGAGGAATGAAAAGTTTCCCCAAACAATTCAGTAGGTTTCCCTACTATGAGCAACTAGAAATAACTCATTTGTTCGACACAATTCATATCGGGAAGAACATAACAGAAATGTTGTGGAGAATATTAGATGGAAGGTGTGACAAAGAATTTTTTTCTAAAATTTGTAGTGACATTCAAGAATCCAATCATGCAATGCTAAATATTATTGATTTAAATAGGACTAATGGAGTTGATCAAAATAGCCTCCCATGGTTATTTAAAGAAGATGAAAGCAATGTTGTAAAAGAGCTCATTCGAAAAATTGGATTTCCAACAGGATTTGCTTCAAACATCAAGAATATATTAACAAAGAAAGGTGAATTTGGTGGGTTAAAAACTCATGATTGGCATACCTTCATCAAGGTAATTTCTTTCTTATATTTGATATGTATTGGTAAGAATCGATGTAATATTTTTAAATTTTGTAAATATATTGTTAATATGAAATCAAAAATTTATTAATGTGCCATTGTTTTGTTACAGTATGTGCTACCTCTATCTTTTCCCGGCAGCTTTGACAACAATGTAAAACAAGTTATATATGACCTTGGAAAATACATGAGGTAAATAACGACAGATGAATTACATATTATTATTTATATGTAATAAAAATCTTGTAGAAGTTGTTGATGACATGTGTTTTACTTGCAATATTCATGTATACAATATTGCCTTTGTTGAAACATATTTTGTTCTCGTAACATTTGTAGGTGGTTTTCATCTAAAGAAATCCATAAGGAAGATATAAAATATTGGAAGAGATAAATTCCTCGTTTAATGTGTGCAATGAAAAAGTATCTACCTCCAGCATTTTTCAATGCGCAAGAACACTACCTCGTACACCAGGTCGAGGAGATTGAATTGTGTGGACCTGTACACACAAGTTCAATGTGTATGGTGGAGAGACACTTGAAGTCATTGAAGTCTTTAGTTATACAAAGAGCATGTCCTGAGGGTTTTATGGTGGAGGGGTATATGGTAGATCAAACGTTAGTGTATATTAGCGATTATCTTCCTAATTTAGGGAGGAAAATTAATATGCATTGCATTTGGGGTGTCAATAATGTCAAAATATCTGAAGTGGAGGTCTTGGTCAGGAATGGTAAAATGAGGAAAGTGAAAGGTATTATATTATTTGATTTTAATCTATATTGTATTTCTTCAATTTATATTATACCTCCATCAATTATTATTATTCATTATTCTTACTAATTTATATTTTTTTTATTCCAGCTGGTCGAGTGTGGGATGCACTACATTTATACATTGCTAACACTCTTGATTGGATGAATCTATGGATAGAACAATGTGAACAAAATGATGGTAGGTTATCATGGGAAGGGGTGGCTACATTAATTAAAAAATGATGGTAGGTTATCATGGAAAAGGGGTGGCCAAGACACTAAAGAGCTCATCAGAATGAAGATCACAACTAATGCAGTAGGAGATTGATTTCTAGCATATGGTTTAAAAGATAAACGTGCAAGCATATAAAATTTTACCCACACTTATGTTATTATTATACAAAATTTTAATGTATTTTTTTTTAATATTTATTAAGTTTAAATACGTTTATTAATTATTAATTTATTTTGTACTTGTCAAGAATATTGCAGTTTAAGCACCACAAAGCTATGTGGTATAATGGTCGAAAATTTCACGTCAAAAGGGTGGATGACACGAAGAAAACCGTTGATTCAGGGATAACTGCAGTGTTTCAAGTCACTAATGTTTCTTCTAGAAGTGACAAACATCCAAGACTAACAGAAAATAGATATTATGGATATTTGGATGATATAATCGAGTGTGACTTCAAATCCTTCAAGATAATTCTGTTTGAGGTAAAATGGTATCGTTTACGAATAAATGAACGTGATCCTGAAAGAATTGTTACTCAGCATGACAATGGTTTTACCATGGTTAATAAAAGGACATTTGAGCCGGGTCTGGAAAGTTATGTTCTTACCAGCCAATGTGAGCAGGTATTCTATTGTGAGGTTCCCAGTAAACCAGGTTGGTCATTTGTTGTTAGATATGATCCAAGAAGAAGGCCTGTAAAATATAATGTACCAGAAGAAGATGATATTCAAGAACTAGAAGGTGATAGAGAGGAACATGAGGAAGTGGACCATGTATCTTCAGATGACAAAGTCGAAGAAGTTGATCGACCATATGATGTAGATGATAATGTTCTCGATGACACTATATTCGATGATGATATTATGGAAAATTATGACAGTACTAATGATGATGTTGATATGTCCAATCCATTCGACGATGATTCTGAAATACCAGATGATGATACATATTATGATGAGATGGATGAATAAGAAGATCAATGATATTCCTACATGTGGTGAGTGATTTGTACTACAGAGCTCTTATGTTTTTTTTCTTTCATGTAATCTTAGTGTCATTTTTAATTATAGTTGTTGAATATAGATAGATTGGGTATTGGGGAAATGACAATGTTCATGATGAAGATGATATTGATGATGTTGAGTTTGATGAAGAAGATGATGAATGATATATAGAGGTATGTGTTTTATATGATGATGTTTATATGTTTTTATTTTGTATAATATAGTATTTTACATGTTCTTTATTATTTCAAATTGGGTATGGGGAAATTGAGAGTGATGTGAGGGGGAGGGGGGGCATAATTAGAGCTTACACATTCACGTGGTTGCCCCTATTTATTAGAGAATGAACTATTCTTGAAACCAAGAGAATCTCATGAAAAACGAGGTTTTCTCATAAAAGTTTTGGTTTTTTGAGACAAAATTTACATTTTAAGATAAGTTGGCTCTCGGTTTTGGGCATCGTAAAAGTTGACTTGACTTAAAGAACTTATCCAAAAATCCAAGTTCTAGTTCCAAGTTCCTATGCCCTGAGCTAGTACCTGCACACAAAGACAAATAATGTTAGGTATTCTTGGCATTTTGGCAAAAAGGTATAAAGGGATTTTTCTTGGCACTTGCTAAAGGTGCATGCAATTGGAAAAACTAACAACCCAAAACTAAAACGGATCAATACACAGACTTCCAATGAGAGGTGATCCAGTTGTGGTGTGTAGGAATAGTCCTAGCACCTTCAAAATTATCATTCTCCAAATATCTTATACAAATTTTACAAGGAAATTGTACTAGGACTAGACACGGGCAACAATGACCTGTGAATGGGGCCAACGTTGAAATTTTTTCAAATTGTTTCTCAATGCATTGAAATTTTACATGGATGGACTATTCACATGCCTTAACGATATGGGAGGGTTTTTGGAATCAAATTTGACTCACACACCCACTTTCTTCCATCATCAATTCATCATGTAAAACATAAACCCTAATTTAGTGGAGTATTCGATTTGTTCCCAGTGAATGGATGCTCATTAGGTGAGAAGTCCTTACTTAAAATAGTCATTTAGTGCCTACCTATCATGGGTTGGTCTAGTTAACACCCCTTTTTTCCATTTGGTGCCCATGATGACCCTTTCATTTATTCCCAAGAGCCCCATTAGCCCCACCATGACTTTCATTTCAAAATTGTATGCTTCCTTCTCATCTATTTTTTAGTTGTTTCCCTATGGGATCTTATTATCTTATTATCATATTATATTATTATCTTACTATAATATGTTCACAATTTATAGAATTAAAACAAGAGTTCTTAGGAAAGTCTTAGGTCTTTGATGAAAATACATTAATAATACATGACAATAGGATGGGGAAAAATGGTAATCTAGGGGTCCATCATATTACTATATAAATCAAGGTATTACTCACATTTGATATGTAAAGAAAACATATAAGTGTTCCACATTTTTCTCTAGTGACTCAAAGAGATGATACAAAATACGAGGGAAACCATTAGCCTAATCCCATCATGGAATTGTAAAACTACTCATTTGTGATCAATTATAAAGACACCCACACACGGTTTCATGATATAGAATCCTATTACTGAGTGATGAATAGTTTACAACCCTATAAATTATTATAGATGTGGGTGCACACCCTACATTAGAGATAAGAAATAAAAATGAGTGTGGACAAGGTTGTCACTAGCAATAAAAAGAAGAGAACAATAGTGAAGAGAATAGAGCGGGGAGAACATGGGACTCAATGTATAGAAATTAAGGATATAGTTGAATATATTGCTACCACATTATTGGATATAGGGGGATCATCCCATATATAAACCCCCATCCTCTGGATCGGAAAATCACAATAGTGGTAAGAAATATAAAAATAAATAATCCAATATCTAGGACAAGAGACCATGTATCCAAGAAAGAAAGAACTCATTCACCTATCCCTACACCAAGCATGGAAGATACCTAAGATATTACTAGTATGTGAATTGTTGGGACAAGTACATATGACTTACTATATATACTCAAGGAAGTGAAAGTATAACTCATGAAGTGAAGAGCTATAGTTGAATACAATAGAGAAGTAGTTATCCCATTAGCATAGCATGAGAAAGTAATTTCAAATCTATGAGAAAAATATCATATTTTAAAATTTCAACATATGGATATGATCAAGCAATTGAAGAATCAAAATTTATCCTTAAGAGTGTTATAAGAGAGGCAGAAACATGAGACTGAAACAAGAGTTGAAAATATCGTGATCTTTGATTGAGTTGAAAATATTGTGATCTATGATATTATGATCTTTGAAAATATTGTGTTCTTTTAGTTGAAAATATAAATTGGATTGGCCTAAGGTTCAAGTTCCCCCTTCTCCTACACTCCACTCCATCATGGAAATCTATAGGAGAGATAGACTTAGAGAGGGAAGATAAGAGATGGAGTACAAAGGAAAATGAAGTAGGGTATCATGACAAAGATGCCATTACACATTTTAAGGAATATAACCTTATAGAGATATGTAGAGAGTAGAAGCTTGATGATGAGGGGCGATCCAAGCACAATACCAATTTTGAAGTTGTTTCTTTTTTTTGTACAGATCCATGCAAACTTTCAGTTGGTGGGTACGATGGACCCCTAGATTCAAAAACGAAGAATTCTCTTTGCCACTGGATAGCAAGTTATGTTGTGTTGAATTTGGGGCCTCCCGTTCTTTTGATATGAATTCAAAAATGAAGAAGCCCCTTGCCACTGGATAGTAGGTTACATTGTGT
>SNQJ01S0101748.1:0-30687 GCA_010110895.2 Picea sitchensis
CCAACAATAGTAGATAATGTGCCTTCATCCATTGGGCGACCTGAAATCATCCTTACCAAACTCTGAACTCTGTCACTTTACTTGCACCTTTCTAAAACAAAAACCTGCTTATGCATTCATTGGGCTATGGAGTCATAATGCCTTAAAACAAAATTGTACTGGATTCCAAACTAAATTGGAAACATACTAAAAACCATTGTTGTACTCTAGTTCTCAAAGTCAAGCTTATTTATATACATCACCTACTCTAATCGATATCATTGCTTTGTTCAAGTATAGGAAAACTTCTAAATCAACCAAGTGAGTATCCGACTAACAAACTTAATTATACTTCTGTATTTGAGAAAAAGGATGACAGGAGCAACTGCAAATTTCAAAACATGCCATGGGAGCAGGTACTTACAGTTTTGAAATTCAGACTTCAAGAATTCGGAAATAAAAAATTCAGTCCCCCATTTTGAATCCATATAAACTTCTACTGGATCATAAAAGTCACATAGAAATACCTCATTTTGTTGTTGTTCCAACTAACTGAAATGTTGTTTCTTGCTTCCTTTACTGATATGAATGTTAAATGTGGACTGCTAAATATTTTCTTGGGAAACATGAATGATCAACTACTGATATGAACATGGCTTCTCTCTTTCATCATATCCCTATAATCTAAATTCATCACTATGATATGTTGGACTATTACAACTGTCAATTTTTAAGAGAAAAGAAGAGATATATTCTTCATTTCCTACATTACTATCTTGATAATGATCAAATGAAAACCGTGTTTGAAAATATGCATCATGAAAACATTTCTGATCACCCTCTCCAACAATGATATCTTTAGAGGACGTATCAAAGTTAAAAGGATCTTCATTGGACTCTTGAACAATAGATTCATATCTATTTTCAACCATAACATTCATACTTTTTTTATCACTCTTAGTTGATAAATAGGATTTGATGAAATTTCATTAAATAAAAAATATTTAAAATCCTCTTCATCATCACTATATTGATCGAATACCGGAAAATCAAAATAAAATCCTGAAGGTTTCTACATTGAAAAATCATCAATCTGATCTTGAAACAGATTTCGAAAAATATCACTGTATTCTTCATCATCAATGGCCTTTACATCAAAATCTAAATCATTCTCGAACACCAAACATTCTTCATGATGGTTAAACATGACAACCACCTCTTTTTCATGAAACAAAAAAGAGTCTACAAGATCTTCAAGACTGTGTGGATGCTGCATATCTTTGTAAGCATGGGTTGCAACATGATTGTTCAGAAGCAGATCTATCTCTTCTTTTGTTAAAGGAGGAGGCGGTCTGTGCAATTTTTGGATCAAGCAAGTATTGTTTTCTTTCTCTTTTGCAGGTTGACCATGATGTTGAATATCTTCTTCTTGAATGTGATCACAAGAGTTATCATATCCTACTTTTTTATCATTGAACTCTTCTCCATACTGATTATCTTCATCGACTTGAGAAATATATCATATTCCTTCCTCCTCTTCAAGAAGATGTGTTTGATCTATTTGTCTTATGAATTTTATATTACAAAAATCTTCAAAAAGTATTTGAGTTGAATAGATTCTTTTACAATGTTGATGAAAAAGTATGTGAAAATCTTTCAATGAAGGAATACTGGAATGAGGTAAATATTTATACCAGAGTCTAGCATGTCTTTCCAACAAAAATATAAATAGTTTCATGAGGACATGTTCATGATGTATATTTAATTCATCCATGAGCTTGTGGAATTCAAATAAGTGTTGAGCGGGATTTTCGTCCACATATTCTCCAAATTTAGGAAGGACGTCTTCCCAAAATTTAATGTCTCGAAAAATGTTTGGAAAACCATAAACATTTGTAAATTCCAGAGGAGCAAACCTCGCAGCACTTCGAGCGGTGAACGAATCTGACATTTTGAGACTAGTGGAGTCGCCAATGAATCATGTAGATTCTTCGAACCAAGGAGTCTCCAGGTGAATTATCACAGCCAATTAAATGCCTATCCCTTGTTCACCATCAAGACATAGATATGAACTTTTTGTTGTATCCCGGGGAAGATAACTTCGTTCCTCTGTCCCCAGCAGGGGCACTAGAAAATGTTCTAGCAAGAGTTGGTTCTAGGCTATAACAGAGCCAAGCCTTAGCACATTTTGAATGAAAAAATAAGTTATCATTCAGAACTTGATTTGGGTTGCGTGCATGTAAATTTTGAGATAACCACGAGCCACTTTTGATTAGAAGTTGCCCCTCCCAACCTGAGAGGGATCTCTCGAATATATGTCACGATACGATATTCAATAATATTAATAGTGGGCAGATCTGTGGGTAATAGAAATTTTTG
The DNA here is from genome assembly GCA_010110895.2 of Picea sitchensis. Taxonomy (NCBI): domain Eukaryota; kingdom Viridiplantae; phylum Streptophyta; class Pinopsida; order Pinales; family Pinaceae; genus Picea; species Picea sitchensis. Next base: position 2,359 of record SNQJ01S0101748.1, read on the forward strand.
AGGTTTTTTAGGGTTGATGGGTTGGATCAGAAAGTAGTCCATTGGGCATGGAGTCAAATGATCAAGCAAGTAATAAGAGTATTTCGACAATGGGAATCCATGGAGCAGAGGTGAGATGGAATTTGATTACAAAGGGAAGGATTTATAAAAAGTATGGCAGTAGAATAAAGAGAAAACATACCAAAATGCAAGGAGCACTTAGCAATGAGTGAATTCCAAGCATAAATCAGTGGAAAGAGATAGTTGGGACAAAGCATCTAGCAAAGGATGAATTCTGAACCTTCAGATATTTGGAAGAAATAACCTATAACCTTTCCTGCAATAGAGAATCTAACAAACAAATGAATTCCATTACAAACACATGTTACAAATCAGGAAGAAAAAGTGAATGGAATAGTATGAAAACTGAGAATTAGACAAACCCTGTAACCAACATCACAAGAATCTCTGTTGTAGATCGAAAATGACTCTGCACTCTTATATTAAACATGAAAGCAAAAGATTACATTCCCAGGAGTACTACTCCGCCCCCCCCTCTATTTTACAAATATGCCTCATTTATGTATTGTGGTCTAAATCCTCTCTAATCTAAAATATAACAATAGTTACAACCAATTCTTGAAAGTTTCTACCATAGAAAATGGGCCAAACTGCTGAAAACTAGGGCTATGGTTATGGCTCTGTATCTCTCAAATCATGACAACTGTGTATAAACTGAAAAATTATTTTTTCATCTGTTTTTTTTGAGAAAAAACCTCCTTCAGTTCCCTGATATCCCTTTTCATTTGCCCAAAATCTGGATTTAACAAACATTTGTCAAAACAGGAACATATGAAATCCGAAAATGAGGGCTCAGAGATGGATTTGATTCTCCAAATATGTGATACCTGTAGGAAAACTGAGAGAGACTAATTATCTCTAATGTGTTAGGCACAAACTCCTCCAAGCGTTTCTCAAAATGATACTCTAGTCGCTCAGAATCATCATTTGAAAATGATGACTCAGCACAGTAAAAAACACCACATTTCTGAAAATGAACCTCATCTTTCGGGGGAATTTTGACTTCCTTCCCAAGATCCAAATGCAATTATGAAGACACCAATTGAAATTTTAGGATTGTTTTATGTCTATCGACTATTCGAACGCGGAAAAAGGCCTCTCCACGACTGAGAAAATTGTGTTTTGCTAAAGTCATTTTGCATATGACTGGAGTCCCGATTTTGGGTTTTCGAGTTTCGGGGTTTTGGGTATCATGTCTTCAAGAGTTATGACATGAAAGGAATCTCGAATCACGATGGGATTAATTATACAACAATAATTTGTCTTAATCTCTTAATTAATCATGATTAGCAATTAATCTTTAACCTTTTGTAGATTTAAGTGTGGGGACTTCGATAATGCTTGACACAAGAAATCTTGAATCGCGAAATTGCAATGAGATTTATTAACATTAATATTTATTAATATTTAATTAACTTGGCTTATCCTTTAATACTTTAGTGAATTCGGGGATCGGGGCTGTACTTATTAAAATATCTACGTCGACCAAATCCCCGACTACCAAAAATCTCGGACTCATGAGCTTTTTCTCCATGAGGCTTAATGCTTGGTGTATGCGGTTGTTCCACTGCCAATGTTTCCATTCATTCTCCTTGTGACTCAATTCTCGAACATATGATACATTTCCTTCATTCTCACATGAACCCTATTTTGGATTTTTCGTGAGTTGGCTTGTGATTGTTATACTGTTGTGGCATTTGGGGCTGATTTCGGCGTTATTTGATTGAAGATGATAGGTAGAGAACATTAAGTGATGCACGTGATAGATAAATGGCCATTTTCTCACATCTACACTTTCGGTAGTTAAACACTATACATTTTTTCTCTCCTAAGTTACCGAAAGCCAAAATTTCAATATTTGTTACAACATGTTATATTAATATTACTTATGAAAAGTAATATTATTAAAATGAAAAATTTGATATTATTATGCTTAATCATGGTTGACTATGTTTAATCATGTTTGAAATTGTTTAATCATGGTTGACGCGATGACTTTTGTAGACTATGTTTGATTATAGTTGAATTAAGTTGATTACAGTTGACTTTAGTTATCCACTGTTGAATATAGTTGCCTATGTTTGATGATGTTTTCCTATGTTTGACCATGCTTGAGTATGGTTAGATATGGTTGAACATGGTTAATCATGTTTCATTACGATTAACTAGGGCTCACCATGGTTCACCATGGTTTACTATGGTTGGATTTTTTTTAACATGGATGACCATAATTAACCATGGATGATTATGGTTGATCATGCTTGATGATGGTTTACTATAGTTGACCAAGCTTGGCCATGGCTTACTATGGTTGAGAATGTTTGCTATGTTGACCATGTTTAACAATGGTTGACTATGATTGAATATGTTTGAGCATGGTTGAGCACATTTGTCAATGGTTGACTATGGTTCAACATGTTTGACTATGCTAAATGATGGTTTGACGTAGTTGATTATGTTTGATTATTGTTAACCATGGTTGACCACACTTGACTATTAGTGACTATGATAAACCACATTTTAGCATAGTTGACTATGGTTGAATAAAGATGATTATAGTTTACTATGGTTGACCATGTTTCACTATGGTCGACAATGGTTGACTTTGGTAGTGCATTTTTTATTATAATTGACTATAGTTGATGATTATTGACTAAGCATGTTTGAATATGGTTAATTATAGTTGACTATCGTTAAGAAAGTTTGAAATCCATTCTTAAACCGATTGAATTTTGTTGATTATCAACTTTCATTTACTAAGTTTGACCATATTTGAATTTAGTCAACTATGGTTGACCTTGGTTGACTATAATTGTCATGTTTTATTATAGTTGGGTGTGGTTTACCATGTTTGACTATGGTTGAGTTTGGTTGACTATTGTTGACCTTGGTTGATTATGGTTGACTTTTCTTAGACATGTTTTCTTATAGTTTAACATGTTTGACCATGGTTGACTATATTTTACTATGTTCGACCACGATTGACTATTTTTACTATGGTTGACTATAGTCATACATAGTTGAACATGGTTACTTATGTTTGACTATGATTGACCATGTTTGATTATGGTTGGCCATGGTTGACTATGGTTGGGAATGGTTAGTCATGTTTCACCATGATTAGCAATGATTGAATATGGCTGAACATGTTTAACCATGGTTTAATATAGTTGACCATGTTTAACCATTGTTAACGATCGTTGCCTATGTTAGACCATGTTTAACTATGGTTGACTATGGTACACCATATTTAACCATGGTTGTTTATGTTTGATAATGATTGAGTATGGTACATGATGTTTGACTATGGTTAATGATTGTTTGACCATGGTTGATTATGTTCAACCATTGTTAGCCATGGTTGGATATGTTTGACTATAGTTGACAATGATTGACACGTCTGACTATGGTTTAGTGTAGTTGACTATAGTTGAATTGCTACATTCCTCATGGTTATGTTGCATTGCAAATTTCATGAAGGTTTGACCAAAATTCATGAAGGTTTGACTATGGTTAATTATGGTTGTCCATGTTCTACTATGGTTAATAATGGATGACCATGGATGATCATGCTGACTATGGATGAACATGGTTGACTTTAGTTAAGTATTGTAGATTATGACTCATAATGGTTGATTATGGTTAACCATAGAATAGGTTGTAGATATGGTTTGACCATGATTAACTATGGTTGACCAAAAGTGACTAAGGTTGAGTAAAAGTGATTAAGGTTGACCATGTTTGTTGACAATGTTTCATTATGGTTAACAATGGTTGAAGATATTATCTTTAATATTCACTACATTGTACATTAAAAATTCAATGTTGTTGCTGCTGAAAATGTTATCTTTGAAGTGTATAAATTGGTTTTAATTTTAAAAACTAACTTACAATTCAAAAACCATTATTAACCAAATATTGTATTTAGATATTACTTAAACCTATTTAGAAAAGGATGAAATCAAACCATCTATAACGTTCAAGTATTAAGTAGGTAAACTATAAGTCTTTTGCACATATCTTAGCAGTGACCCCTAGGGGCAAAGTATATACACACCTGGGTTGAAGCCAATTTGGGGTCACTGCTAGGATATGTGCCAAAGACTTACATTTTGTTGAAGGCCTGGTTCTGCTTCATTTTAAGGACTTCGGAAGATGCAGAGAGGGTACTACAATAGGTTTGGGTGGTAAAGGATAGAAGTCTGATGTTGAAACACTTACACTTGGCATTCAACCCAGAAAAAGAGATAATCATACTACGACATATGTGGGTTCTCTTACCAGGATGCCCTCTTATTCTGGAGTTTAGAATGTTTCAAACTCATTGGGAATACTGTTGGTAAATTTTTACATGTGGATTTACAACAGTTGGGGGGTCTTCATCGACGAATGGGAAAGTTGTTGGTTGAAATGGACACTTTAGAAGGTCCTCTCGAGGAGATAGATATTATTTCATAGGGCCTAAATCTCCAATAGAGACTGGACTATGTTGATGTGTCGTTCGGATGCTCATGTTGTAAAGAGATGGGTCATTTGTGCCATCAATGTCCGGATGCAATGTTACGTAAGAATTCACTTGTGGCTGGGCATTCGAGGCTGAAAGTCAGGGACAATTCTTATGAGATGGAAGCTTGGAATGACTGGAATGATACACAAGCTATGGATAGCAATGGAAACTGTGGTAAGTCACCCTCCTTCTTTCCTAATCAAATTAATTCCACGAAAAAACTTAATTATTTATGAGGAGTTGGGATTAGAGTTAGATATCGAGGTTGGTGAGATACCTTTGAAGGGTGGGATGGGAGTAAAGGTATTACATAGGAGAGAGGTATGTCCTATTGTGAATGATATGAGGGAGAGTTTGGAAGGTGTGGGGTGTATTGTTAAGGATGCGAGGGATAATTTTTCAATGGTTTTTGCGGGATTGGGTGAGGCGAACTTGCCTGTAGATGTTGTGGTGGAGATAGGACAAGGGACGAGACTGATTTCCTTAATAGTTGATTCCACTAGTAAAGATAGGTCAGACTTTTAGGGTGAAAAGAAACTATTCACTATTGTAAAATCGGAAGATGGGGGTTGGCAAGGGGAGACTAGTATGGAAGGTTTAGATGTGGATTTTTTTATGCTAGTACGTGATCAAAATCCAAAACCGAATGAGAGATTTCAACTTGTTGCGGCTGAGGGAACCGATAGTGGTAATAACAGGATGGGATTGGAAGGGAAGGGAGTATGCAATTCATATGTGGTCAAAAAAGAAGGGAATGATATTCTTGTTCTGGGGACATTTTAGGGATTATAAATGTTAAATGGACTGGATCCGATTGGTTTGTCGGAAGTGGAGGAATCCCTATTAAATTTTTTACCTTCATACAAGGAGGTTTTAACTCGTTCGAAATTGCCAATCTTTGCTGGTGGGAAGTTACTGTCTAGCCCTAGAAAAAATATTGGGGAGGCGGAGGGGTGCAGGGGTCAGGTGTCTTATGGTCAGGGGTGTGGGGATGCCTTGATAAAAGGGACATTTTTAGGATGACTAGAAACAAATTTCTCTCCCATTAAAACTAGGAGTGCAAGAAAAATGGGAAAAGAGAAGGAACTACCAATTATGCCTAGTCTAGAGGTTGTAACTAGTCCTAGGGTTCTTAGATCTCAGAAAGCCCTAGTTAGGGTGAAAATCTGATCGTGGCATCATTGAGTTTGAGGGGAGTGGGGGGATCCTTAAATTCATGAAACCTTACTAGGTTCTTAGAGAAAAATAAACCAGATGTTCTATTCATTCAAGAAACCATGGTAGGTGCAGCAAAAGAAAGGGAAGCCTTTTCCAAACTTGTTCCTAATTGGAATTTATTCAGAGTTGATTCTATTTGTTTCTCAGGGGGTCTACTATCAGCTTGGAAACCTCGTAAGGTTGAATTTGATGCATTCTTTACGCCTAAAAGGATTTTCCTGGAGGGTGTTGTTAAAGACACTAATATAAAGGTGTATATGATCAATTGTTATGGGCCGTATGCTGTTAGAGTGGTTTTTTGGGAAGACATAAAAAGGTTTGGGATTTTTGATGAGGAAAATTGAATAATTGGGGAAGAACTTAATTTTACCATCTATTGGAATAGGGTCAGACCTAGGGTTCAATGCTTCAACAACACACCAAAAAAACCCTAACTACCGACCCTTTCGACAACACCTGCGAAGAAGATGAAGTCTCACCCGAGGTAGAGGCAGGGGGGGTTGCAGGACCCAAGTGTCTACAACCTAGCTGGGACATAGATCTGTGATCACAATACTTAAGAGAGAACTTAACATATACATTCATTAGTACTTTAACCCTTACTCACATCACAGGTAAAAACCCTAATTACAGGACAACGTAGTATTAATCAAGATCTAAGAACATCTAACCACTGAACACATAGCATCAAAGTAGATCTAACATTCATCCACATTATTCAACACTAAGCTACTACATCATATGCATCTAACATACATAAATATTAAAACACTAAGAATAAATCACATCAATCACACAAAGCACCCACAACACATGATATACATGGTTCACCCCAGTGTGGGGCTACATCCACCAAATCTTCTTCTTCTTTATTAGCTTCTTTCAATCTCGTTACATGCACATAGCCACAAATCCCACTCTGCATAGGACCAAAGATCTGCATGCACCTCGGCAGATCCTCTTTCCCCGAGTTAGGTCCAAGCACCAAGCCCTTACACAGACTGTGCACAAACCACTTACAAAAAACTTGCACTTAGCTCTGGAAGACTTAACACATCTTCTTACACATAGATAGCATTAGAAGTAAGCCATCATCCTACTAGGTCTACTTCTTACATCGCCTACATATCTATTTATACATCACAAAATGGGTCTAAACATGGGTAAACCCATGGGCCAACATCCCATACCCGTTACATAAACCCTAAACCCAAAAAGTCCATAAAATGGGGCGAGATCCCACGATCTCCTCTTTTCCTGGGTGCTCCATCCTTGACCAGCCCGTCGAAGTCCAAAAAATGGTCAAAACATGACCAAGGTTCTCTAAAACTTGGTGAAGGGCCAACATGCCCCCAACAATCACTTGTGACTCATCCCAAGTCACTCTAATCTGGGAAATTCTTCTTCAAAGGCGTTGAATTGGTTCTTTGCTAGAGCCTCCTACTAGGTGAGCTCCTGAATGAATTTCTTGGTGAGAGGCCCTTCCAAGCGTTGGTCCACTGTGGTGACCACTTGTTCCAGCTGTGCACCTTGTCCCTCGATCTCTTCAAAAAGGGTGCAGGTGTAACAACCCTAGTTAAATAGTTGCATAGGGTTTATCAAGTATGGTTAATTAAACAATTAATTGTCCTAATATATTTTAGTTAAACAATGATTATTTATTAATAATATTAATTAATTAATTAATTAATTATTAATTATTTATATCTGTTGCTTAATTAATTAATTAATTAATTAACTCATTAAAGGTTTGGGTAATGAATTAAGAGCTTAATAATTTTATTTATTTATTATAAAACTTTATGTATGCAGGGGGATGAATCATTGAGTGGAGGGATAAGGTAATAAATGGAGAGATAAGGTGGGTGGCATTAAAGGAGGGTAGGAATCAGTGAATGGAAGGGGATATGACTGGGCAGAGGCCTTCAGTAGAGGATTATGAAATTTTGGGGAGAGGAGCATTATTGGAGGACATGACTATATTTTCTGTATTTTCTATTGGATATTTTTCTGGTTTTGGAGTTTTGATTTGGAGATTGGGTGAACTGTTACAGGGGTGCACCAAGGTGGTGGGAGTTTTGGGCTCGGGGGCTAGGAATACTCATAGAATCTTGGAGCTAGGGAGCCAGACAGGCTATGTTCCTAGCTGGTAGGGAGGAAGATTTGGTTTTCGGTAGAGTCTGGGCAGAGTAGCAGAGAGGACAACCAAAGGTCAGGAATTTAGCATGAGACAAAGGTATTTTTATTTATGCATTCTCATGAATATGTGATGGTTATTTAAATTTATTAGCATGTGGTTCATAAATTTAAATTTCTGATGCTTATATGCTGAATAATGAAATTGCTTATTGCTTATATGTCGAAATAATCTTAATTGTTTAAATTTACAAAAAAAAATAGGCTTTGTTAAATTAGGGCATTACACATGCTTAATTGAAATTAAAGGATTTCGCAAACATTAGATTGGTTTATTTTCTTTTATAAAATGAATAGTCTTGTTGAAGGGATTGGATGCATATTGAAATTACTATAGAGATGATAGTTATTGATATTAGTACATGAATGAGACTTGTATGTACAAGCTACACATGCATTTCTTGCGCATGTACACTAGTATGAATGAGTTTCTTGTCTTACTTACTAATAATGATGGTTATTTGTTATGAATGTGTGAATCATATTTCTTTTGCCTTATACCATAAAATACCTTAACTTCGGGATGAATTTTCTTGAAGGGTGGGTGTATGTAACAACCCTAGTTAAATAGTTGCATAGGGTTTATCAAGTAAGGTTAATTAAATAGTTAACTGTCCTAATACATTTTAGTTAAACAATGAGTATTTATTAATAATATTATTTATTTATTTATTAATTGTTTATATATGTTGATTAATTAATTAATTAATTAATTAACTCATTAGAGGTTTGTGTAATGAATTAAGAGCATAATAATTTTATTTATTTATTATAAAACTTTACGTATGCGGGGGGATGAAGCATTGAGTGGAGGGATAAGGTAATAACTGGAAGGATAAGGTAATAAATAGAGGGATAAGGTGGGTGGCATTAAAGGAGGGTAGGAGTCGGTGAATGGAGGGGGATATGACTGGGTAGAGACCTTCGAGAGAGGATTATGAAATTTTTGGGAGAGGAGCATTATTGGAGGACAGGACTGTATTTTCTGTTGGATATTTTTCTAGTTTTGGAGTTTGGTTTTGGATATTGGGTGGACTGTTACAGGGGTGCACCAGGTTGCTGGGAGTTTTGGGCTTGGGGGCTACGAATCCTCACGGAATCCTGGAGCTAGGGAGCCAGACAGGCTCTGTTCCTAGCTAGCAGGGAGGAAGATTTTGTTTTGGGCAGAGTCTGGGCAAAGCAGCAGAGAGGACAACCAGATTTCGGGAATTTTTCATCAGAAAGAGGTATTTTTATTTATGCATTCTCATGAATATGTGATGGTTATTTAAATTTATTAGCATGTTGTTCATAAATTTAAATGTATGTTCCTTATATGTTGAATAATTAAATTGCTTATTGCTTATACGTCGAAATAATCTTAATTGTTTAAATTTACAAATTTTTTTATGCTTTGTTAAATTAGGGAATTACAGTAGACTCCATCCTGCATCGGCTGGAGTCTCTAGGTCACTTCCATGACTCTACTCTTGATGGCATTGACCTGTTGTTGAACTGTGCACACCTCCTATGACCTTTTCATCTTTTCTACCGCTGAAAGCAAATTCAACTGTGCTTGTACTTTCGATGCTTGCTACTTCTCCTCCTGGATTTGTGATGCCAATGTCCTTAGTTCCGGGTATTCTCCAAGGCGCTCATAGGTCTGTGCACTTTGGGCACTCAACTACTTAAATTATAGGGCCAATGACTTGATTCTTTTTGCTACGCTCCTGGCCATTTCTTCCCTTTGATCTCATGCTGCCCGCGGAGTGCTCGACACTACCTGTAGTTCCAGCTCTACTACTCTTGCTTGAATCTCTTGAATGGATTCAACGAGCTTCTCCACTTGGCTCTTAGTTGTCTCTTCTTCCTTCTGGGCTAGGCTCGACATAGAGCGAAGTGCTCTAGTTATTGCTTCTCTAACTCCAATCTACTCCGCGAGAAAATAATATTTCTCTCTCTGGATCGGGTCTATGTCCTTTTCAAACTTCACTTAGAGGTCATATGTTTCTTGATGCGCAACCTGACGTTGCTCTAAGGCTTCCTCCTTTGATTTCTTCAAGGCCTTTGTGGCCTGTTCGTTTTCCTCCTATACGTGATGAAGGAGAGCCTCTATTGCATTTACTAATATGCATAGTTGGGAAGGATCATCCCCCAATTCTATACCTTCTGATGATGACAACACAATAGACACTATGCAGCTCGAATAAAGAGCTTGTTATACCCCTTTCAGCTCTTCTTCGATTCACTCATACATTGTCTCATTTTTTGGTTCGTTTCATTGAAAAATATCCTCTGAAGTGTCTAACACAGTTTCGATGATGAGTTCAATATCATCCATTGTAAGTACAATATGTAACTGAGGTTTATTGGCCCATGACTTCTTCTGCGCTGAGGGTTTATTTGGAGAAACCTTTGTTTTCTTTGACATCTCAGCCTCTATGAGGGGATCTTTCAGCGGTGTCACTTTGCCCTGTTAATTCTTGTCTTCTTCCCCTTCCTCCTCCTGGTTTACTTCGTCACCTCCTCCTCCTCTAGGTGAATCACGCGCAGTTTCCTCCGATGCGTTGTCTATTTCCTGCACCTCTTCCTTCCTCTTCTTATTCTTAGCTTTGCTCGGTCCATCATATTTTTCTCGGGTGACTGGTACAAGTAATTCAACCGAACATTCCTTGGTTATCTCCTCCATGTATTCATCAATTAATTTATAATATGACTAGAGCTCTTCTTTTCTTTCATCCCTACGTGAAGTGATATAAATGAAGTGCATGTATGTGCGGAACTTCGCTATCATCCTGTACTGATGCAAAGTATTCAGAGTCATTCGGGGGAATGAATCAATGGCTCACGTGAGTTGTAAGTAGTAAGTGTGGAAGACAACGTTCGACTGCCGCTACTTCACCATATCACTCGAGTACCACAAGGTGGTGAAACTCACAGCCAGTGGTTCAGATGGCTTGACTTCCAAGAAGATCACTCCTTTCAACATATCCCAAGCGACAAAGGCAACGAGGATCAACAACCAACTAAAGTGAAAATATTATCCCTGGTCTTGTTCTTCACGACAATCCTGATCCAACTGGTTGACGAGGCAACTCTCCAAATTCATATGCATGCCTTCAACGCACTTTCCTGTGAGGTCAACGATGAACCCCATGACTTGCGTTGGTCTATTCTTCCTAACGATATTACCAACGATCAAATAGAAATATAGGTACATTATGCTATCTTGGATGGAGGCTACCTTTTAGCCCTGCTTCCCCTTCTCCACATCGTCGTAGGTGTCCTTTATTCGCTGCGTCAGGGTGTGATCTGCATCCTTCACTGGGTAGAATTTTTGAGGGTCTGGTCCCTGCATACTTAATCTAGTGATCATGTGGATCAACGTCGTATCCACAATCACGTGCATGTCTAACCATAGATAACCTCCATGGTAGCATGATAGGAGGATTTTAACACACGCGATAACCTCATGATGTATGCCGAAGAGGGGTATCTTCATGACATTGAGGATGATGGACCTCACGATCTCCTTATTCCATGGTTGGGGGACTATCTTCGGCTTCTTCCCCGTTTCCTTTGTTAATTACTTTTGAGGTGCGAGCAATGCATAATTATTCCTGTATCCTAGGTTAAAGTCACTGATCTTAAGATTGTGGATTAGTCCTAGCTGCGGTGCAACTGTGCGTATCCCTTTCAAGAGGTACACAATGATGATTGTGTATTCAAACTCTCTTGGGATGTTGTCATGAATAACCGCACCAACGGGATGTAGTCGAGAAAGATCGACAGAATGATCTTCGCATTCGCCAGGTCATCGCTATGCTTCCGTCGTTTCTGTGTCACGGTTTAGGATGGCCTAGATCAACCTCTAGTCGATGGGGATCTTGAAATCCTCTCAATAATGAGGCTTGTACTTTTGCAGACATGAACTTCTCAGCCATAAGGTCTATAAGGATTTCCTCCACAGACTTCTCTACTGTGCTAAGGTCGTCGACCATGCACGCTCGAGATCATATATCTCGGGTAGGTGAACAAACACTCAAGGTAAGAAAAATGGGTGGCAAGGTCTCAATAAGAACATCACGATAGAAATCAGTTCTCTATGGGATCAGATAATTCACAATTTGAAAGAGTGTCCATGGTGAGACATTTGACGGATTAAACAAGGAACGTCATAACGTATTCCTTCAACAAGTTGAAATTCCTCAATCAATACGATTACATTTGTTAGGGCGCAATCCCAATGGTTAAATGCTGATCTTTCCAGCAATAAATGCGTTTCAGACCATTCCAGAGCGTCGTTCTAACGGTCGGGATGCCTCCAATGGCATATAGCTTCGCCATGGCAAAGTGCCAGTCACGTTGTTCTTTTATTCCAGCGAAGTCTTTTCTGGAACCTCCTGCAACGTTTCTAGCTTTTCTTTCTTTTTACTGATCTTTCTTGCTTTATTTCCTATGATCTGAGTCTTTGGATCCCTCTTTCCATTATTGTTCTTATCCTCTCTTATAAAAGTAGTTTTTCACTGCCGAGGGTCTTTCATAGGGTTCGAGGGTAATAGTTATTATCTTATTGTTTATTGAGTAGGTGCTCTACTCTCTTGCATGGATAGGTTCTTTAAGTCTTCTTTTGTTCTTTCAACTTCAACAACTAGGTCTCTGGCCCTCAACTACTTCAACTTGTCCTCTTGTTATTGTCTTAGTTGTTCTATTTTCTTGGATATGAAGTCCCTTAATTATTTTTTTTTCTTTTCTATGGCTTCCTTCTCTTCTTTCCTTTAGGTTCGGTCTTTCTCAATCTAGGTCCTTCCTAACAAAAGTGCAAAAGGAGGATTGTATTAAACAAACTTAATGACCTAAAATTATTCTTCAGTCGATGTTGCATAGGAAGTCATAGGTACATGAGTAAGTCTTCCACATAGGGTTATCATATTTCCTTTAAAAAATCCTATACTTCCCAATGAAGGAATCATAGAAGGCTTTCCCAAAATTTCCCAACTACTTTCTGGCATAATATTCACCCGTGTTTGTTCATCCAATACACGGTCTATGTCGAAGTCTCCTAGTCTTGTTTCTATGCACTCCTCTTTTAATATCTCTGGTAAATTGATGTCTCTATGATCATTCAGTGTTTCTTTCATCTGCAATAATATAGCCTTTGATTCTTTCTAGTGTTCTACACATTCTTAGTCTCTTGACCTTCTTCATAGTTTTCTTGTCTCATATTCATATTTTCAACCTTAGCAATCATTCTAGGGAAATCCAAAACTTCATGACCAACAACTTTACAACAAAGACAAGTAGGACATCTACCAGGGTATTCATTAGCAAGATGTCTCGGTCTTCTGCAATTATAACACAATGTCAATCCTCTCTTTGTCTTAAATGATCCCCACCCTTTTTTGTACTGTGCATTGATATCACAGTAATGGACCTACAAAAAATTCTTTCTAGGATCATGCATCCATTTTTTAGTCCAAAACTTCTTTCTATGCATAGGAATAACATATCTTTCACTAACTTTATCAAATCTATTCATATCAAATCTCCTTTCTTCTAGGTGTGCCCTAGTTTTCAGACTATGAAAAAATATATCAAACATACCTAGATTCATACTTTCGAAGCAAAAATTTCCACTTATCTTACCTTTATTAAAGAACAAATCTTTAATATCTTACTTCATTTATTCAAATACGGTTCCTTTCTAAGCACAAAGCTTCACAAGTCAAGTAGAATACTTCGCACTACAACAACATATCTACGCACAAAGATTTTTCTTTTCTTTAGTTCCTAGCGATGACAGTTTTAGGTCCCAGTAACTGAAACATTTGTTGGCATAGGGGAAGACCCAGGGTTCAATGCTTCAACAATGTAAAAGCAAAACCCTAACTACTGGCCCTTTTAGCAACACCTGTGAATAATATGAAGTCTCACCTGAGGTAGAGGCAGGGGGGGTTGCAGGACTTAAGTTTCTACAACCTAGCTGGGACATAGATCTGTGATCACAATAATTCATAGAGAACCTAGCATTTACATTCATTAGTATTGTAGCCCTTACTCACATCGCAGGTAAAAACCCTAATTACAAGACAATGCATTGTTAATCAAGATGTAAGAACATCTAACCATTCAACACATAGCATCAAAGTAGATCTAGCATTCATCCATATTATTCAGCACTAAGCTACTACATCATATGAATCTAACATACATAAAGATTACAACACTAAGCATAAATCACATCAATCGCACAAAGCACCCACAACACAGGATATACATGGTTCACCCTAGTGTGGGGATACATACATCAACTCTTCTTATTCTTTATTATCTTATTTCAATATCCTTACATGCATAGAGACATAAATCCCACTCCGCATAGGACAAGATATCTGCACGCACCTCGCCAAATCCTCCTTCCCTGAGTTAGGTCCAATCACCCAGCCCTTAGACAGTCAGTGCACAAAGCACTTACAAAAGACTTGCACTTAGATCTGCAATCCTTAACACATCTTCTTGCACATAGCTAGCATTACCACTAAGCCATCAGCCTACTAGGTCTATTTATTACATTGCCTAGCTATCTATTTATACATTACAAAAGGGGCCTAAACATGGGTAAACCTGTGGGCTGACATCCCATACTCATTACATAAATCCTAAATCCAAAAATCTCATAAAAGGGGGTGAGATCCCGTGATCTCCGCTTTGCCTAGCCATTATGTCTTTGACCAGCCTGTTGAAGTCCCAAAAATGGTCAAAACATGACCAAGGTTCTCCAAAACTTGGTCAAGGGAAAACACCATATCTAGTAGGGAATTTTGGGGGGAATGTTGTGGGGGTGGACCCTTTACAACATTATTTCAATCATTTCGTACAAACTGGAGGTTTAGTGGATGTTGAGCCAGTAAAAATTCTTCTAACATGGAGGAATGGAAGGAAATGCCAAGATTACATTACAAAAAGGACATATTGGTTTTTGATATCTAATAATCTTGTCTCTTTAGGAATAAGATATTGATCCTGGAATTGCAACGACAAGATCTCGGATCACATGCCAATAATGTTACAGTTGGAATTTTGGAGTGACATTTTTCACTATCCATTTAAATTTAATGCAGTTAGGATGGAGGAGCAATACTTTGTTATTTTTGTTAGAAACAGTTGGGATGATTTGCTAGGGATAAAGGTCTTGAGACCTGTGGAATCATTGGTAAAGAAGCTAAAAGGAATTAAGAGCATGGTAATCATATGGGAAATAAAGAAAAAGGATGAAGGTAAGAAAGAGTTGGTACAATTGGAATCATAATTGGATAAATTATATTCAGAATTTCCTGGAGGGTTTTTGGAGGAAAAGGATAGGTTATCGGTTATGGATAAACAACAGAGGAAAATGAAAATTTTAAAACAAGAGGAGGAGACTTGGAGACAAAAAATTAGGGCAAACTGGTTGGCAACAGGTGATAGAAATACAAAAAAAAATCATGCTTATGCAAACTCAAGGAAACAAATTAACACCATTTGGGATATCACTAAGGGATATGGAACTACTATATCAAACAATTTTGATCTTCAAAAGGAATTTGTTGACTAGTTCCATAACTTGTTTAAATCACATAGAAACCTGGCTATTACATATCAACTTGCAGTATTAAGGAACTATCTGAGGATGTTTTCTGAGGAAGAGGGAAATAGTTTAGTTGAACCAGTCTCCTTAGCTAAAGTTCTAAAAACTTTAAAAGGTTTTAAGTGCTCAAAAAGTCATGGGCCAGATGGATAGACCATTGAATTCTTTTTTTCTTTCTTCGATCTGGTGGGAAATGAATTATTGGAGGTAGTGGAAGAGTCAAGAAGGGTAGGGAAAGTGTCCAGAGAATTGAATGCTACATTTATTGTCTTAATCCCTAAAAGTGACAAACCTGATTCATTTGGATGATTTACGCCTATATCATTGTGAAACCTGGTTTACAAGATCATTACAAAAATAATTGCTACCATACTAAAAACATCCATGTCAACTGGTATATCAAAAGAATAATTTGGGTTTATAGATGGTAGGAAAACTACTTATTCAATTGGATTGGTACAAGAAGTACTACATATCATAAAAGTGAAGAATCTAAAAGCACTAGTTCTAAAACTGGATTTAGTCAAAGGTTATGATAGGGTGGATTGGGATTTCCTTAGACTTGTTTTACTACAGTTTGGATTAAGTTTAGAAGTAATTGTTTGGATCATGGGTTGTGTGACATCAATTAAATTTGTTGTACTGATCAATGGGAATCCTACATGTTTTTTTAAATCTTCAAGGGGTTTAAGGCAAGGTTTCCCTTTATCTTCACTACTTTTTCTTCTTGTTATTGAAGGGCTGAGTATAATTATACAGGAGAGGGTCCAGGATAGGAAAATTGAGGGTGTTCATGTGGCTAGAGGGTTAAATATTACACATTTAATGTTTGTAGATGATGTAATATTGTTTTGGATTGGATGCATTTATGAGTGGAAATCATACAAGGATGTCTTGGATTTATTTTGTAAGGCTACATGGATGGAATTCAATCCTCAAAAATCTAGTTTCTTAGAAGCAGGATGGGATGATGTAGAGCTTAATTTGTTGAAGGAACTATTTCTCTTTGAAGTTAAACCATTAGATACAGGCTTTAAGTATCTTGGGTTTTACATTAAACCGAACTGATATACTAGAGTGGATTGGCTTTGGCTAAAGAAACAATTCGAAAAGAGAATATTGAGTTGGAATCATAGGTGGCTTACCCTGGCTGGTAGAGTCATACTTGTTAAAACAATATTTGAAAGCATATCAGTGTATTGGCTGTCATTGGAAAAAATTCCCAAAACTGTACTAAAAAATATTAGAAGAAGGATGTTCAACTTTCTGTGGTCTGGTAAAAAATAAAAGGAAGGTATGCATCTTTCAAACTGGAAAAATATTTCAAAACCTAGAAAGGTTGGTGGATGGGGAATCAAAAATATTTTATCTTTGGACAAGCATTGGCAGTGAAAATATTATGGAGATGCCTTATGTTCTCTGGCCTTTGGCATGATGTGACTATGAAAAAATATCTTAAAAGAAAAACTATTGAGAAGTGGTTCGAGCACGGGAGAAAAAACTGGAATAAAACTTCAAATTTCTAGAGAGCCCTTACCTCTTCGGTAAACATAATTTATGATTGTTTGGTATAGAATTTTGGGAGTGGGAGAGATATTAGAATTGGTGTTGATCCTATGGTTGGGCTCCCACTCTTTCTATAAATTATCTGAGAATATTTTATTAATGCTAAAAGAACAAGGGATTATATGTCTTGCTCATGCAGGGACAAATGCACAAGAAGGTATTAACTCTATAAGGTGGAAAGAAGATGAAACATTAGGCTTGGAAGAAGCTCAAAAAGATGAATGGATAAACTATACTAAAGGGTTGGTAAGTGATGGAATTGAATTAAATGATGATAAAGAAAGGTTATTATGGTCTTGGGATACCAAACAAGGTCAAGTTAATGCTAAATTAACATATGAAGTTCAAGTGATATAGAATAGGGGAGTAGAGCCAAAATTCTGGTACTCTAAGATCTGGAAGTGGCAACTACCAATGAAGGTAAAATTGTTTGTTAGGTTATTGATGGAACATAGAATACTTACTTGGGATAACTTGATAAAAATGGGCTTTTAGGGTCCTGGCATATGTGTGGCTTGTAAGGAAAGTGAATAATTTGTGTTACATTTATTTGGGGATTGTAATTTCATAAAAAATATCTGCCAGACTATCTCTAAGGAACTAAATCTCGTGAATAATTGGCAAGGAGGACATTTTGAAGATAGGCTCCTTAACTGATCAAATAGAAAGGAAAATTGGATTGAAATCATTTGTTTTATTAGTTGGGAGGTATGGAAGAATACGAACCTGATGATATTTGAAGATCAAGAAGAAAACCATATTAGAGTTTGTAACTACATTTTACAAGACTTGGGGGAACACAAAATTACAAAGGATATTCTTCTCAAAAGGATCGATAGACCATCAACTCTTGACTGGTTCGGGGCAGTACGCTTCTTCGATGGGGCTTCACATGAAAGAGGCTCAAAGTGCGGGGCTAGAGCCATTATGAAATGCCTAATAATGGGCACATATAAACTAAAATTGAATTGTGGAAAATGAACAAATTCTAAAGGGGAATTGATGACACTTTGGTTAATTTTATATTTTTCTTATCTTAAACAGGTACAAAGGTTATTATTAATTTGTTATTCTAAGGTTATTATCGATTGACATATTAATGATAATAATCTTCAGGTGATATCTTTGTAGCCCTCGATGTCAAAGATAAGATTATAATGTTGAGCATACATTTTCAGAAAATCAAAGCTCATCATATCTATAGAACTTACAATTAGATTATTGATCGACTATCAAAGGAAGCATTTCTTTTGGAGGAAGGCATTATATATTTCTCACAAGTTTCAGATCGACAATAAGAAATTGTTGAAAGAATTGATATGAGTCTTTAAGATAATCTGTGTTTTGGAACTTTTGTAAATCACAGACATAAGGTCATAAATTTCTATTTATTTTGGATATATATGTGTACTCAGTGGTGATTACATGATCAATTTTGGATAAGATTCAAAAACATATAAGATTTTTGGAACATGTTTACATTTTGTATGGTCTCGAAAAAAAGATAATTTTATATTTATTAATATAAATGTTTTTTCTTATAAAAAAAGAAAAGGATGAAATCATAAACATGTGTTGATTTGAATAATTAGAAATGAAGACCATCTAGTAATATCCAAAAAAAAAATCTTTTAAATTTATTGTATCCAAAGTTATTAGTATTAATTAATTTAAAAAACAAAAAACAAATTAAATCAACTCTAAAAACATAAAGTAATAAATTCAAAAAAAATTAAATTAAATCAAGTTTAAAAACAAAAAACAATAAATTCATTTAGGATGAAGTTTAATTAAATCAACTTTAAAAACAGAAAATAATAAATTCATTGCGGATGAAGTTTGAAACATTTGTAATATCTTCTTCACCGTAGTTGTAGCAAAGTCTAATACGAAGACTACATGGTAGCATCCAAATAAATATTTCTTATTGATTTTATCCATCGTTTTGAAATAGAGTGTATTTGTGATGTTAAGTACAGAGATCGAGTAGTCTTCATATAGATCAGCTAAAAGTGGGCTCTCCTCCTCAACTTTAATATACTTGAAACGATATGTGATTGTTTTCAGTTTTCTTTGGAGAACTTTCTTGCAACAGATGGATGACTATTTCACAATTAAATGGCAGCAGCTTTGACTAAGAACCTAATATTTAGCATTATTTTGGTTTTTTTTAAATGTAACATTATTTTGTATATTATTTCAATAAAGGAAAAAATAAAACAATGGATAAGTTTAAATATATAATTAGAGCACATTGGACAGCGTATTATACTTGCCTAGCCTCATCAAAACCAAAAGATACATGTCTTTTAATGTTAATAAAACTGAAGACATCTTTGTAAAATTTAGTGGAGTCCTCAAATTATAAAATTGAGGACATCTTTATAAAATTTAGTGGAGTCCTGAAATAATCTTAATTTAAGATTCTCCCTCTCAAATTACAAGAATTGTTTATAAGTTTTAGTGGAGTCCTGAAATAATCTTAATTTAAGATTCTCCCTCTCAAATTACAAGAATTGTTTATACTTATAGAACTCAAATGTGATTATATATATGTATATGTTTATGGATCTGTAAATTATTATTATTTAGTTAATATTATATATTATTATTATATTTTGAGTTTTGTATTAATATTAAATTTGTTTGATATATGTAGATGAGTGTTAGAACATTAACACGGTATGATGTATGGGTTATATATATATATAGACGTGTAAATTATTATTATTTAGTTAGAATTATATAGTATTAAATATATTTTGAGTTTTGTATTAATATTAAAATTGTTTTATATATGTGGGTGAGGGTTAGAACATTAACAAGGTTTGATGTATGGGTTTTGTATATGTTTATTAACAAGGTCTTATGTATGGTTCTTGTGTATGCTGATGAGTGTTAAGACATTAACAATGATATGATA
Organism: Picea sitchensis; assembly: GCA_010110895.2. Lineage (NCBI taxonomy): Eukaryota > Viridiplantae > Streptophyta > Pinopsida > Pinales > Pinaceae > Picea > Picea sitchensis. Next base: position 22,435 of record SNQJ01S0101748.1, read on the forward strand.
TATACTATGAAAATTAGGATATTAATAGATAAGACGTTATGAATGTTACAGTTTCTTCACTATTAAACCATAGAATCTACTAACATAGAAAAACAATATTTTTATTCATTTTTCTATTCATGAAAGACCATATACTCTCAATACCAACTTACATTTAAACAAGTCCTAGAATTAAACAGAAAACGGTTGAAGACAAATAAATTCATTTTCTCATGCTTGGCATTCTACTGTTAACCCCACAAATAGAATGCACTATAAAGGTGTAACAACCCTAGTTGAATAAATGTTTAAGGTTTCTTAAGTAAAAATTTATTTAGGGGATTAATTGTCTTAACAAGGTATTAATTAAACAAAGATTGATCTAATGATATTAATTAAGTAGTTATTAATTAATTAAAGGTTATGTTGCATAGTACTTGTTTAATTAATTAATTAAGTAACTACCTATTACATTTAATAACATAAATATTAAATTGTGAATTGTAGGTTATATTATTTAAATTAAAGGTTCTTAGTACAAGAAAATGGATAACATGGCCAATCAGAGAGGGATAGAAAAATATTAAAGGGAAAGGATAAGAGGGCATTAACAAGGGTAGGTGAAGTAAATGCATGAAAAGCGGTGAGAGAATATAGGAGGCGGAGGAGGGTTCTGAAGGACCATTCTCTCATGGGGAGAGAGAAAGGTTTCTCTAGATTTCGGAGTTGGTTTTGGTGAGAGTTGGATCAGTCACAGAACCTTAGGAGTTTGTTTGGGGTTTTGGGCACGGGGGCAGGATATCCATATGATATAAGATCTGAGGAGAATTTTGTTGTGGGTGGAACCAGGGTTTTTGAAATGATGTTTCACAGTCACTGACAACAGGTGAAACCAGCAGTGGACAAAGCAGAGTTGTGTATCAGACCAGTGGTAGGGTACATGGTGAACTTTATTATGTTGAAAAAAGACATTTCCTTCGTTGTTAAAATCTATATCTTGGTCATTAACTCCTAAAATAAAATTTGGTAAAAATTTTATATTTTGCTAAATATAAAGAAATTTTTGAATTTTGCTGTTATGTTGTAGAATTAATGGTTGTTTAAATTTATTTGGGTTAGCATATAGTATCGAACTGTGGTTTTGAAATCATTTGACTAGGACCTACTCGACTCTAGCTTCTCAACTTTTTGTAAGCATATTTTTTTTTAACACAAATATAAAAATCAATGCATTCTGAAAATGTAAAACAAATACTTTTTAGAAGCAACATTCAGCTTGACACAATATGATTGATACAGTATCATAAAATATACTCAAGATAGCACCCTACATTATCCAAGCAAATGATCTCATATATATACAAAGCAATGGCTTTAAGTAATAACTGTAGGATCATATATGGCTGTCCCCAGTGTGCTTTGTATATTCAAAGGAATACACTTTAAAAGTAGCAGCAGCGAACCAGATAGTAGGATCACTTCCCATAAAATGGATACCATTAAAGCAACTGTCAGAAAGCTATTAGCTTTTACAAAGGTGAGTATTTTTTATTTTATTTTACTGAGAACGTACTTTCCAATGAAGTTTTGGGTAGGATAGACACCTAAAGTCTATGAAAATGTTGAAGGAAAACTTTAAACTAAATAGATACTGCCACTTTAGATTTTAATGGAAGATAACAATTTGGTGCTCCTAAGACCTAGCTAGATTGATTGCAAGATTGTGAGTGGACAAGGACATGATTGTGTATTAGGGATAAGAGGAAGCTAGACAAAGAAACAATTCCTTAAAAGGGTTTTAATATTTCCACCATTACAAGGAAAATATGGAACCCCCAAAAAAAAAATCGACATAAGACTTAGATAAGATAAAAGAGACCTACGAGTTATCTTGGCGGTGTTTTGTACATGCATGTCGATACAGAATTAAGTAGGGATCATCATGTGTTATTACAAACAACACGTTACTTACTTAAATTTGTAAAGTGGCTTTTAGGAGTTTAAGAGAAGGTATAAAATAGGCAAAAGCTCAGCAGGGTTCTAGTACCATCAAATGAAGAAGGATATTATAGAGTCCTCACGATCCTGTACAGATGCATCAAAAAAAAGCGAGAAAGTATGATGAAAAAAGAAGAAGAACCATTTTTGCCTCCAGCCGAATTAGGCGGACGTGATGCAAAACCTCGAAAAGCGCTTGGCGAAACCACCGATTAACTCTCATGCCATTTGCCGGGCTTGTGGGGCTTTCCGGAACCCTGCAGGCTGGACCCATTTTTTGTTTTTTAAATCGATAGCTTTGGAACGAGAAATTGAAACCAAATGTATAGCGGACTTTGCAGTTAAAGAATGACTAAAAGAACTCACACCTAGTTGGGTACATATGAATTTTACCTGGAATTACTCTTAGCATTTCCAGTTCTGGAACTTTTATTTGCGGGCGTGACAAGCATGACATTGAAATTTCAGTGGAGCTCACCTCGCGATGGAATCTGCGGCTTTTTCACAAAACCTATAACTTTCATGAAGTGGTGACCGAAGTCATACTTACCTTATAAGATATTGAACTCATATTGTTTGCGATATGAGATAGATGAAATTTCCTATAAATGTATAATGGCTTAAAATGTTTAGATTGCTTACACTCACCAAGCATGGGAGTCTCCCCATACCCAGGGAAAGCAACGCTCAATCCGATCTTGTAAGGCATCAATTCAAGTCTAAGAGCCTCAACAAACTTAGCCCTTATTTGGTTATATATAGCGAGTTCATTCTGATCTGAGACCAATAAAGAGCCCGGCGAGAACTCATGAGACATGAATTGGTGGGGCATAGCCAGTTTGTGTGATGCTTCATCAGCGAAGAACAACATCACGAGTCGTTTATGATCCCGATAAATTTGTTGAGTATGCATGCAAATCTTTAATGGAATTTCATCTATATATCCCTCTGACCTACTGACAGTACAAACAACCATCAATAGCCCTCCATTTAAAGCGATTGTTCTATATTGCATCAAAGGTTCATGAGTCACCCATCAGAAATCTTTATTGGATATTCTGCTCGACACTCACTGGTTTATTGTCGATAGCTTGTCTGTTACCTTCTCCATTCCGCAGAACTTAAAAGCTATCATGAAGTAGCAGAAATCCTCCACGAGATAGAATACCTCTTTTAATATTAACCAAAGACCCAATCACCAAGCTAGAACCTCGTTATTAGAACATGCTTCCCACACTTGATTTTTTAGGACATGGTGAGGGTTTCCCAAAGCAGGGTTACCCCAAAGAAAAATAAGGAAAATAAAAGAATGCGTGAGGTACATGGTTGCAGCAACTTTATTTATTGTGAGAGAATCAAACCAAAGACTAATGATCTGCGAAAATTTGGCTCATGAGGGAGACTATGGGATTAGACTACGTGCTTCAACAACGCAACGATACGAGAAACAATGACCTCTTGCTATTAACACTCGGGTTGGTGAGGGGCGTGAGGCACCGTGTAAACACTGTGTTGATGCCTTATTTGGGCAGCGTTAAATGACCCACGAGAATGAAAGCACAATTCTCCTGCCCAACGAGGGAAACACGAGAAGACCATCGGTCTGCAATAAAAAATCTCCATAGTTTGGTGTTGATGGCATTACATATTGGTGTGGTTATTGTGAATACTACGGTCTGTGGCGTCGCGTGGAAGTGAAAATAGAGTCGGGAGATATGGTGAGGGCATACATGCATGATGCACAAAGCCATGACAAACCGACACCGATTACTGCAGTCACGAAGGTCGAAAGGGATGAGCACGGAGACGCGTGGGCCTCATGCGAGGACCCACGAGGCCGATTCAGGAGTAACTTTTTATTATTATTTTAATTGTAACCAAATTAATTGTTTTAATTTTTTTATTTTAATTATAATTATTTAAAATAAGGTTCAAGAAATATTATTTCATTTAAATTTTAAATTCTTAAGCCATTGTCTTGGTGGTTTAAAATTTAATTAATTTAATTAAAATTTAATTGAATTAAATTAAATTAAATTAATTGGTTATTTTGACTTTCGGTAAAATAAAAAATCACTAAATTAAAGGGTTTTGAACCCCGGACCTCCCCACCGTGCAAAGTTTTAACAATGACCTCCTTACCAACGTGCCATGCGTTGTTGCTTTTACAAATAATTTCACATATTAATACTTTAATTGTCATACCAAATACCACCCACCAAGCAAAGCGTCTAAAGAACACCTATTCCCGAAAGGTACATACTTGTTGAGCTTGTAGAAAGTGGCTCATGGGTTAAGGGATAATTATTTAGATAATGTGATTTAGTCTATTTAATCATTGAGCGTGGTAGTATAACCTACCTTACAACATTTTTTTAATGTGATTAGGTAAATGTAAAAAAAAAAAAAGTAAACTCATTAGGATGCCTTGATAAATGTAGAAAGTTATCCAGACAGTATCATCGATATGATGATTTTTGAGGATGACTGAGAATATGCCGACATCTTCAATGTATAACCATGTCAAGATAATGGTTTAAGGTTAAATAAGATTAAGAGATCATTAAATGTGTCCATTGTCAATAGGTGTCATGTACGAGTAAAATAACAAACATAAATTTAGAATCACTTTAATCAAGTTGTAAGTGGAAATTTAAATGGGCTTAGACTAGGACAAGCGGGATGGAGGCGTCATATGCACTAGGAGAGTAAGCATGGAAGTGGCGGTAAAAGATTCTGCAAGGCTACCGTAGCTCTAGGGAAAGGGAACCAATAGTTCTTTTAGGGCGAAGAAATCAAGCCTAGACACTTAATCCTAACCCTAACTTAGTTAATCCCCTAATGGAGTAATGTACGTTTACAGACAAGTAAAAGAAAACTGCAGCTAACCACATTCTAGTTTGAGTAGCACCAATTTGAAACATCCTTGAACTCACCGACAGCTTTGGTTGATGCGGTCAAAGCATACGGATGGTTAGGACTTGGGGAATTCGGTGAGAGAACATCGTTGCAAGCACCACCAACACTGCCAACACCAGCCATGCATGCAGACAACCTCATCTTTGGGCTCATTGGAAACCATTACTTGAGACTTTAAAGAGGCGACAACCAGAGCGGGAGTTAAAGTGGAACCCCAGCATGCAGACGGGTAATCCAAAGCGTCAAAGGATTCATGGGGAACCTCCACCTACTAAAGACATCTTGTGAGATTGAAGATGAAACTTAGGTTTGTGCATTGGGAATTGCGTGCTAGTGAGCGATGCGGAAGCATGGTTGGAAGGAATGAAAAGGTGTTTTTCCTTAAAGGGGTATCATTCAACTCAAAGGCAAAGATCGCCATTTTTAGTTAAGAGACAACGCCTTGAACTAGTGGGAAAACCTAGAAAGACAAGCGCACGGAACCGCAATTATCTTGGGAACTTTTTTAGGAGAGTTTCTGAAGGAAATATCTACTAGAATACTGAGGAACAAGAGATAGGGGCATTTCATGCCTTATACAAGGAAACATAAGCGTAGAATATGAGATCAGATTTATGGAGGCGGTCAAATATGTGCATTATATGGATAACGATAACTGACGGAGAGCTTCATCTATAGATTGAACCCTAAGATAAAAGCTATGGTACGGATGTGGTAGTCTTGATGGCGAGGCGGTGGGAATACCGCGTTATATAGGAAGAACACATGAACAACCGAGTCTGAGGCCGCTGCATTTCGCATCACCCTAGATTCTGGGAGACCACGGACATTTGCTAGGGGATGGGGCTCAAGGCTACCGCCATATGAAGTGAGTCGCTGGGACGGTAGCTATGAAAGAGTTTCAATGGCAGCGAGTGCAACGCATCTCGTTCATCACCGCTTCGGTGCAGACATATCCCACGATACATCTCGGGGAACATCAGTGGAAGGAAAGGTTCCAGGAAGGAAATCATTTCAGAAATAGTCACATAACGGTACACAGGTTCAATCTCGTGTTACTGTTGGGGATGTATGGGACCCATTACTAGCGTGACTTCCCAGAGTTACAATGAGGATTTGTGCATCGATGGGAATAGAAACCACCAGTTACGCAATGGTTAATAATATCCAAGCCGAACATCAATCCACGATGGTGGAGTCATCGATACGCTAAATCTCATATCAATGTCAAGAGATTTTTGTTTGATTCTGTAGTTACGGCAGATAGTTTCATTCACCATCTGCATTAGAAAAGAGTGGCTGGTGCAACAGATAGTTTCATTTCACCATCTGCATTAGAAAAGAGTGGGTTGGCAGCCTATGAGCACGATGACTTTAAACAAGTCGAGATGGCTTCGGGGTAAAAACAAGCAGTAGGATCTAGTGTTGATAATTGTATAGTATACCTAGGAGTGTCTACTACCAGGTTGAAGGTATACGTCACTGCTCTTGGGGCATATGACCTAATCATTGGAATGGATTGGTTAACAGCTCATCGAGCTTTGGTAGACTGTTTCACAAAGAGGGTGCTTTGTGTTGATGATGAAGGAAGACCAATAGAGATCCAAGGTGTACAGAGAAAAGTGTCGTTTGCCTTTATGTAGTGGAAGCAGTGAATGAAAGGGTGTACAGAGAAAAGTGTGCTGTGAATTTATGTAGTGGAAGCAGTGAATGAAAGGAAGGGACCCTCATTTGATTAGTACCCGGCATTGTCCAAATTGGTTACCAGGGTTACCTCCTGAGAGGGAACTTGATTTTACCATTGAGCTAAAACATGGTGCAGAACCAATTTCCAAAACTCCGTATCAGATGATAGCACCAAAACTTTGTGAGTTGCAAATTCAGTTGAAAGAGTTACTCGAATTAGGGCTAATAAGGCCCAGTGTCTCACCCTGGGGTGCACCGGTAATTTTTGTAAAGAAGAAGGATGGATCCTTACGACTGTGTGTAGACTACAGGGAATTGAACCGTGCTACAGTGAAAAATAGGTACCCGATTCCATGGATAGATGACCTCTTCAATCAAATGAAAGGAGTAGTGGTATTCTCAAAGATTGATTTGCGATCAAGGTATCATCAGTTAAGGATTAAGGAAGGTGATATCCCAAAAAGTACCTTTCGAACTCGGTTTGGACATTACAAGTTTGTTGTAGTACCTTTCGGATTGAACAATGCGCCAACAATATTCATGAGCCTCATGAATGGCATATTCCAGAAGTACTTAAACCGTTTTGTACAAGTCTTTCTAGATGACATCCTCATCTATTCCAAGAATGAAAGAGAACATCAGGAACACTTGCGAATAGTGTTGTCTTGCCTTAGAGAGAACACATTGTATGGGAAGCTATCGAAGTGTTATTCTATAAATATATCCACTATTTAGGACATATCATTTCCGGCGAAGGAATCTCTGTGGACCCAGAAAAGGTAAAGGCCATTATGGAGTGGCCAATGCCAAAAAATGCCCATGAGGTGAGAAGCTTCATGGGGTTAGCAGCTTATTACCGAAGATTTGTAGAAGGATTCTCAAAAATAGTGAAACCCATCACCACCTTGCAACACAAGGGGGTCAGGTATGAATGGACAGAAGAGTGTGATAGTGCATTCATTGAGCTTAAGAGGTTACTAACTAGTGCACCAATTCTATGTGTGTCGGATATGGAAAAGGACTTCACGGTCTGCACGGATGACTTGAAGCAAGGGTTGGCGGCCGTGCTAATGCAGGATGGAGGAGTGATAGCTTATGCATCAAGGAAGTTGAAGAAACATGAGGAGATATACGTGACTCATGATTTAGAGTTGGCAGCTGTAATGCTAGCTCTAAAAATTTGGAGGCACTATCTTGTGGGGCGAAACTTTGAGCTCAAAACGAACCATGAAAGTTTGAAACATCTCTTCACTCAAAGAGATCTGAATGCCAGGCAAAGGCGATGGAGTGAGTTTATGAGTGAGTAAAATTTTTGTATTTCGTACATCAAGGGAAAGGAAAATGTGGTTGCAGATGCCTTGAGTAGGAGTATCTTCTCCTTGGTAACCTTAAAGGTCAATCTGAGGGAACATGTGTTGACACAACTCCCAGGAGACAGTTGGTATTTAAAGGTTACTTCAAACCTCTAGAGTGGGAGGAAGTTAGACCCAAAGTACAAAGGATATAGTCTGGAAACAGATGGACTATTAAGATATCGAGGAAGGATGTACATCCCTAAGAATGGGGATATTCGAAGCATCATACTGAAGGAAGCCCATAGAGCAATTTATTGTGTGCATCGAGGTGTGAAGAAGATGTGTGCAGATATGAGGTAGCTCTTCTTTTGGGTAG
>SNQJ01S0101750.1:1578-26690 GCA_010110895.2 Picea sitchensis
TGTCTTCCATGACTTGATTTACTCTCTCGGTTTTCCCATCTGTTTCAGGATGATAAGTTGTGCTTAAGTTCAACTGAGTCCCCAACGCTAACTCCAAACTTGTCCAAAACCTAGAAGTGAATTTGGAGTCCCTATCTGAAATGATCTTCTTAGGTATCCCATGCAAATGGATAACCTCACTTACAAACACATGTGCCACGTCAATGACATTGTAAGTGTCTCTAACCAGAATAAAATGAGCACTCTCGGTTAACTTATCCATTATCACAAGAATGGAATTATGTCTATGAGATGTGAGCGGCAACCCCACAACAAAATCCATAGAAATGACTTCCCACTTGGACATAGGAACATCATGTGGTTGTAGCACGCCTACCGGGTGATGGTGATCGACTTTCACTTGTTGACACTCTAGGCATTTGGCGACGAAATGCACTATATCGCGCTTCATGGCTACCCAGAAGAAGAGCTTCCTCATGTCTACATACATCTTCTTCACACCCGGATGCGCACAATAAAGTGCTCTATGGGATTCCTTCAGTATGATGCTTCGAATATCCCCATCTTCAGGGATGTACATCCTTCCCCGATATCTCAATAGTCCATTCGCTTCCAAACTATATCCTTCATACTTTGGATATAACTGCCTCCCGCTCTAGAGGTTTGAAGTAACCTCTGAATACCAACTGTCTCCTTGGAGTTGTGTCAACACATGTTCCCTCAGATTGACATTTAAGGGTATCAAGGAGATGACACGTGGTCTCCTGCTCAAGGTATTTGTGACCACATTTTCCTTCCCCTTGATGTACAAAATACCAAAATCGTACTCACTCATAAACTCACTCCATCGCCTTTGCCTGGAATTCAGATCCCTTTGAGTGAAGAGATGTTTTAAACTTTGATGGTTCATTTTAAGCTCAAAGTTTTGCCCCACAAGATAGTGTCTCCAAAGTTTCAAAGCTAACATTACAGATGCCAATTCTAAATCATGAGTAGCGTAAAGTTCTTTTTGTTTCTTCAACTTCCTTGACGCATAAGCTATCACTCCTCCATCCTGCATTAGCACGGCTCCTAACCCTTGCTTCAAGGCATCTATGTAGACTGTGAAGTCCTTTTCCATATAGGACACTCGTAGAATTGGCGCACTAGTTAGTAACCTGTTAAGCTCAATGAATGCACTATCGCATTCTTCTATCCATTCATACCTGACACCCTTGCGCTGCAAAGTGGTCATGGGTTTTTCTATTTTGGAGAATCCTTCCACAAATCTCTAATAATAACCTCCTAGCCCCATGAAGCTTCTCACCTCATGGGCATTTTTCGGCACTGGCCACTCCATAATGGCCTTTACCTTTTCTGGGTCCACAGAGAATCCTTCCCTGGAAATGATATGACCTAAATAATGAATTTATTTCTTGAAGAAGGAACACTTTGACAACTTCCCATATAATTTGTTTTCCCTAAGGCAGGACAACACTACTCGAAAGTGTTCCACATGTTCTCTTTCATTCTTGGAATAGATGAGGATGTCATCTAGAAAGACTTGTACAAAACGGTCTAAGTACTTTCGGAATACGTTGTTCATGAGGCTCATGAATACTGCTGGCGCATTGGTCAATCCGAAAGGTACCATGACAAAATCATAATGTCCAAACCGAGTTCGAAAGGCAGTTTTTGGGATATCACCTTCCTCAATCCTTAACTGATGATACCCTGATCGCAAATCGATATTTGAGAATACCGCTACTCATTTCATCTGATCAAAGAGGTCATCTGTTCATGGCATTGGGTACCTATTTTTCACTGTAGCAAGATTCAAGTCCCTGTAGTCTATACACAGTCATAAGGATTCATCCTTCTTCTTTACAAAAATTACTGGTGCACCCCAAGGTGAGACACCCGACCTTATTATCCCTAAGTCCAGTAACTCTTTCAACTGCATTTGCAATTCACAAAGTTTCGGCACTATCATCCGATACAAAGCCTTGGAAAGTTTCGGCACTAGCTCAATAATAAAATCGAGCTCCCTCTCAAGAGGTAACCCTAGTAACTCATTCGGAAAAACATCCTTAAATTCTAACAATACCAGGTACTGATCCAATGAGGGTCCCTTCCTTTCATTCACTGCTTCCACTACATACAGTCGACACCCTTGCCTCAAGCATTGTTTAACCTTCATAGTTGAGATAAAGTGTAATGACACTTTTCTTCGTACACCCTGGATCTCTACTGGCCTTCCTTCGTCTTCTACACAGAGCACCCTTTTTGCGAAACAATCTACCAAATCTTGATGAGCTTCTAACCAATCCATTCCAATGATTAGGTCATATGCCTCGAGAGTAGTGACGTATACCTTCAACCTGGTAGTACACACTCCCAGATTTACTATACAATTATCAACACTAGGTCCTACCACTTGTTTTTCCACCGAATCCATCTCGACTTGTTTAAATTCATCATGCTCGTAGGTCGCCAACCCACTCTTTTCTAATTCAAATGGTGAAATGAAACTATATGTAGCACTAGAATCAAATAAAATCTTAACGTTGATATGATTTAGCGTACCTGATGACTTCACCACCGTGGATTGATGTTCGACCTGGCGATTATTAACCGTTGCGTAAATCTGGTGGCTGCTACTTTCTCTTCCCATCAGTGTCTTTCCTTCTCTATGCATAAACCCTGATTGTAACTCTGGGTAGTCACGCTGGTAATGGGGTCCTCCGCACCCCCAACAGGTAACACAAAATTGAACCTGCGCACTGTTATGCGACTGTCTCTGAAACGAGTTCCTTCCCCTGGAACCCCTGCCCCTACTAGTTGTTCCCTGAGATGGTCGTGGACCTGACTGCGTTGTTGGTGAAGAATGAGATGCTGCACTCGTTGCCATTGAAATCCCTGCGGTTACTGTCCTTGGTGCGACTTTGTTACCATATGTAGGTGGCCTTGAGCCCCCTCCCTTGGGAAATGTCCTAGGGGCCTTCCCCACGAATCCAGGACGATGCGGAAAGGTCGGTCTCGTACCTACGGTTAAGTTCATGTGTTCCTCCACATAACGTGCATTTTTCACATCTTCTACTACCGAAGACGGTTTCCACATCCGCACCATAGCTCTTATCTTAGGGTTCAATCCATACACGAAGAGCTCTGCCTGTCATTGGTCATTATCCATATACGAAACATATTTAACCAATTCCATAAATCTAATCTCATATTCTTCTACAGTTATGTTTCCCTATACTAAGGCATGAAATGCTCCTACCTGTTGTTCCTCATAGTAGGCTGGCAGATATTTCCTTCGGAACCTCTCCTCAAAAAGTTCCCAAGATATTGTGTCTGGGGTAAGATGTAGTTGTCTTTCCAGGTTTCCCCACCAGTTCAAGGCTCTGTCTCTTAACTGAAAAATTGTGATCTTCGCCTTTGAGTTGGATGCATAGTCCCTTAACGAAAAACACCTTTTCATGCCTTCCAACCATGCTTCCGCGCGTTCACTGTCACGACCCCCAGCAAACTCCGGAAGTTTGATCTTCTACAATTCTCGAGTGATGTATTCGGGTGGAGGTCCTCCCCTTGAATCCCTCGACACTTTTGGATTACCCGTTCCAGATGGTGGGGGTTCCACCTCGGCCCCTTCTAGTTGTTGCCCCTTTAAAGTTTCATTTATGGCCTCCAACAAGCACAATATGAGAGCTAGTTCGGGCGATGGTGACAGCGGTGTTGGAGGTGTCTGTGACGATGCTCCCCTACCTCGATTCCCTTGAGTCCTAACCATCCTGTATTCTTTAACCTACATCAACCAAAGTTGTCAGGGTGAGTTCAAGGATGTTTCAAATTTGTACTACTTAAACTAGAAACAGGGTTAGGCGTAAGTTTTTCTTTACTTGTCTGTAAAACGACGTTACTCTCTTTAGGGGATTGGCTAGGTTAGGGATAAATAATCTAAGCTTGATTTCTTTTCCTATGAAAACTATTGACTCCCTTTCCTGGTAGCTACGCTAGCCTTGCGTCATACTCGCCAATTCCTCTAGCTTACTCTCCTAGTGTTTATGTCACCTCCTTCCCGCTTGTCCTAGTCTAAGTCCTTTAAAATTTTCACTTACAACTAAATATCCTTCGATGCTTGACTCGTGGGCTCTTCTTGGTGCATTGTACATATGCGTTGAATTGTCTGTCTCGGTGGCTACAGGTGCGAGTCTCGAGGATTGTAGAGTGGCTTTCAAGCATTGGAGCTTAGCGCTTAGCTTTGACTGGTGGAATGGAATGAAAGGGCTCGGCGATTGCCTCAATGAGTTTTGTGTAAGGTCTCGTGAGCTTGACGCTTGGATAATCGGAGTTTATACTTCGGGATACACTCTGTTACCATTAATCTATTTAAGTATATGAATTTATTTGTAAAGACTGAGGGCGCGTTGGTGTTAGTGCTCTTCTTAAGGCGCGTCTCTTGGTGGGTGGTCTTGGGTTCAAAACCCATGGACCCTCTAACATTTAAATTAACTTTTAATGTAGTTTAACTTTACACTAAATACACAATCAATTTAATTAAAATTTTAATTTTTTAAAGATAATTAACTTTAAATTAACTTAATTAACTTTAAATTAATTTAATTAAATTAACCTAAATTAACTTTAAATTAATTTGAACTAAATTAACCTAAATTATCTTTACACTAAAATAAAATAAAAATTAAACGAACACACACACAATTTATAAAAAGATTTTTAATAAATAATAGAAGAAAATCAAAATAATTTAAAAACAAGTGCGGGCACGCATGGATTCCACGTGCCCACCTTGCTTCCTCCAGCGCCTTCCTTTCTAAACCCTAACTCTACATTTCCTGTCATTTTCTTTTGGCTACGCGGTCGACCGCCATGGTCATTCCCTCTGCATCTTTTTTGGTGGTTCTCTCACTGAACTAGTACGCAATCAGTTCTTCCTTGGTCTCCTTCCTCGTTTGTCAGGTGATGGCTTGTATTGTTGCTTGGTGAATGATTTGTGCGCTGGTGTTAAGTGCTTGTGCTTGGGTTGTATGTCCTTCATATGTGTCGAAGCTCCCCTAAGTTATTCGATGAGATATATGGAGTGGAGTTGAGCTTGGCACTTAGCTTGTTTGAGTCGTTGGTTCTTTTGTTCTGTAGTGCGCGCCTTTTGAGTCCCCTTGTGAGATCCTCCTCCCTGTGTCTTGATTCCTGGCACTTGGGCACTCAGTCTTGGATAAATTGTGTATGGAGGTGGTGCAGTTGGTTAGCGTGTAGGTCTCATAGCTTTCTTTGAGGAATCCTGAGGTCGAGAGAAGGACCGTGAAGACCAGATTGCAGTTTATGGTGGGGTGGATAGCCAGATATCTAAAAAGGGACGGTATGGCAAGNCCTGGCACTTGGGCACTCAGTCTTGGATAAATTGTGTATGGAGGTGGTGCAGTTGGTTAGCGTGTAGGTCTCATAGCTTTCTTTGAGGAATCCTGAGGTCGAGAGCAGGACCGTGAAGACCAGATTGCAGTTTATGGTGGGGTGGATAGCCAGATATCTAAAAAGGGACGGTATGGCAAGTGGTTTGGGGGTGGCGCGGTCGTCTACATTTCCGTTGTTCTCTTCTGGTACTAAATCTAGGAAGATTCTTCTAGTACATTCACATTATTCCTTTGCATGCTCGGTGTTCACGAGGCTCAACATGTCGCTACTATCATCCTTCCCGAGAAATACACGTGTCCATGCAGGAAGCAGCTGGCATCCGACCATCACCTGTTCCTTTGGGTCATCACGTTGATGTGATCAGGCCATCAAATATTTTCCTTGGGCCTCGGGGACCACCTCACCCACTGCCAGTTTTGAGATCTTCATCGTCCGTGAAGAAAATGGCCATGCCTTAGTGGAGATCTGCAGGGATTTTGTACATGGTCGTTGCACAAGAGAAGCTGATGAATGTCGCTATGCTCATCATGCACCAACTGCTGGGGAAGGAGATGTAATTGTCTGTAGCGTTCAGTGGACAAATTAAATGCAGGCAACACCAAGGATGAAATGGACTAGGAATTCAATGAATGACGAGGGCACCCGGGTCCGTGGCCATTGTAGTTCAAGTAGCAATGGGTATGCTGACATGTCGCCCCCAATACCACTCATGGCAACAAATTACAGAACCGTCGAAGTATATCTATACCTGTCGCTTTTACTGGGATTATAACAAATCTTAATCCTAAACGGGAGGAAAAAGTTCCAAGCAACAGAGGTTATCATGACAGGAATAGAGGTTGGTGTGGCTTTAAGAGGCACATTCTGAAGCGCGTCTGCATTTGCAATGCATTATAGATTCTCTTCATAACTACCATGTGTAATCTCTGTGAAATAACTACTGGAGGTGACATTTCCAACCCACTGATAGTGCACTCCTGTATGGCAGTATGGCTCTCGGTGCTTTGGTTATATATATATATATTCTTTCTTGATTATTATCTTTCCTTTTTATTTTTTGTTTTTTTTTCTTTTTATTTTTTTTAACTGTATATATATATTTTGTACTATTAATACTTATATTAGTTTTTTTTTTCTTTCACGTGTAGTGCAGTGAAATGCCCATTGTGGGCTCTTTCTCCATGTGAAGAGAGTTCGAAAAGGATTCGTTGGGAAAAGGAGTTATGTCTTGTGGGTCATCAGGTTTCGAATCGCTGGCCTTCAAATTTGATTGGTGTTGAATTTCAACTCACTCACTCAGGTATTCACATTGCCATGCTTCTATACTTCTGAAATTTTAATTTCTTGCGATGGGTTGTAACAATAATGGAGAGAATAGTTTGGCATATTGATCCCCTTGCACGTCATAAGGATCCTCGATGGATGCCCAGGGTTAATAAATATTTTTCGATTCCTATGGAAATCCTCTGCTATGTTATGTGAATTAGATTTGTTTTTTGCTCAGGTTATTCCACCTGATCATGATATTTTGGGCATGCGTTTGGTTGAATTTTGATCATCGGTGTCTCAATAATCTGCATTTTATGTTCTACTAAATTTTTATCCCTATCATCTTTTATATGAAGAAAGGGGCAAAATCAACCAAAATTTTGAAATCCTGGCATAGTCCAGTCAGTAGGCGGTGGTCGAATTTGCTCTCATTACAGTCCCTTATCTAGAAGAATATGTATATATAAATAATTATATTCCTCTACATAGGTTTGTTTATTTGAAATAAGTGTTAAAATTTATTTAACACTTCCCTTAGTATATTATTATGCCTAGTACATTTCTAATGTGTAAATTATTTATATATAGATCTGTGTTAAAAAAACTGTGCTTGGCTTGCAGGTTAGGCGAGGATGGAGTTGGAGCTTGGACCTTGGAGCTTGGCCCTCAGGCCCAGATTTCAAACAAATAGCTCTGATACCATGTGTAGAGACCAAACTTAATTAAATCCAAAATTTCGTACAAATTAAACATATAATTCTTTCTCATACAAAAATAATTCATTTGCCATCATATGAGCATATAATATTCGACAGAATTTAAAATTTAACTACAGCATGAAAATAACTCAGCAATTTCATAAATAAATTACCTGCTTCTGATGTTAATTTCCGCTGATATGGTTGTCCTTCCTCTGCTGCCTTGCCTAGCCTGATGCACTGACCAACTCTGCCCAAAACGACTAACCACCCAGCCAGCTAGGAGCAGCCTATCCAGCTCCCTAGCTCCAAGATACTGAAAGGAATCCTGGCCCCCGTGCCCAAAACCCCCAGCAACCTGGTGCCCCCTGTAATGATTCACCAAAAACCACCAAAACCAAACTCCTCCCACTAGAAAATATTCCACAACCCCAAAAAATAACAGAAAAATGTATGCCACAGAATTATCGTCCTCTCCTAATGCTTCCTCTCCCCCCCAAAAAACATCCTCCTTCCCGTAGGACTCTTTCCCTGTCATATCTTCCCCTTTCACCGACTCTCCTCCCCCTCATTAATTTCCTTATCTCCTCCTTTATTACCTTATCCCCTTATTTATTATCTTATCCTTTCCATTTAATGTTTCTTTCCCCCCCCCCTCATACGTAAGTCTTTAATTAAATAAACCAAAAATTATTAACCCCCTTTAATTCATTACTCAATTAATTAATTAATTAATCATTGACAGATATGAACAAGTAATTAATAATTAATTAATTAATTAATATTATTAAGAAATAATTATTGTTTAACTAAACATATTAGGAGAGTTAGATTATCAAATTAATTATAGTTAATCATCCCTAGGCATCTATTTAACCAGGGTTGTTACAACTAGTCTTGTTTTATTGTATGATTCCTTGATCACATACATAGGTTCTTGTTGAGTATATAATATTGCTTTCACTTTGGTTGTCTTATCTTCCCTTGCAGGTTCAATTTCATTGGAGTATTGGAATGGAGATAGGATGGCAATGGAAAGAGGGAACGACATTTAAAAGGTATGTTGTCTATCTCTTGTTAACTACTAAACTCAATAGTTAGAACTTAGGGAAAGTACAATATTCTATTATGTTTTGTTCTAGTTTCTAGTGGGATCTAGGGAGATCTGTTTATGTCTGCATTTACAGATTAATTTGATAAAAAAATTGCTTCTTATTTTCTTTTAGCATGCCTTCTTTTGGTTGAATTCACTCTCTAAGTCTGTGGGTGATCCATCTGGACTCCCTGGGTCTAAAAGTTCAGTTAGATTATTTTKCCTTTCTCCCATTTTTTCCTTAGTTACAGAGATCGTCGCACTATACCATATATACAGACTGCGACGACCCTTAGATATCGCATCCTTCTTGTACAATCCAGTGTGTTGACATCACACTGTGTCCTATTGGTAGCTTGTGGTGACCTTAGCTCATCGCATTGTGCCCCACTGTCAGCCTGTGACAATTCCTTTAGGATTTGTTGGAGTGATTCAATTTGTCTTTTTTCACCCAGTTTTTCCTCAATTGCCTGGGATGAAATTCTGAAACTAGCGTTTGATTGATTTATGAGTTTAAATCTTGCATTTGATTGGTTTTTAGTGATTAGAAGTCTTTCTTTGTAAATTTTGCAAGATTTTCCTTTTGATCTTTGTCACTAGGATATAATCTATGGATCTTGATCTAAGTGATTGTTTGACAAAGGGTCTTTGATTTAATTGAGGTTTTGGATTGATTTCACTTATGAGATTGTTTGTTGATTGAGAAACTCTTTTTTTTTTCATTTGACAAAAGGCTTTCTTATCTTTTTCATTTTTGTCCATATTATGAGTTTGATTTGGGAATTGTGTTGAGAATGTCTTGATTTTTGTGCATTACACTTTATTTTTCCTTGTTATATCTCTTATTTGATTTGAAAAAGAGAGGACTGAAATCACTTCTTTGTAGTAATTTATTACAAGAAAATTCTTGCATTTGAAATATTTGTTAAAGCGAAGGCTTGGAAAATTTTGTAGTTCATGGTTATTTGGAATTGTGTTCATTCGAAATTAAGAAATTGCAATTTGTAGTTTGTATTTTTTTGTACTTCAAAAGAAATACCTTATCCCTACTGTAATTAGAGTTCATTGAATTGAAATATTGCATATTCATCTCTTCTTTCATTTTATTGGGTCAAGGTCACAATATCATCAGTTTCATTTTCATCTCCCTTTTGAGTAAACAACAGCTCTTAAAACACATCGTAATTATAAAATTTATTAGTAACTTTTACTTTCCATAAATTATCTTCACCAACATTAGCTATGATAGAGCTTTGGAATAGGTTGTAAGGCACACTCTCCAAAGCATCAAAACACACAATAGTATCTTGTGATAGGGAGAGTTCAAATCCAATTGCTACATTTTGTCACGGGAAGCCCTTCTAACACAAGGGTCAATCATGAGGTCGCATTAGGACTGGCAGAGTTACTCACCTTTCTTTGTTGGTATTAGTGTAGATATTGCGTGTATTATTGGGGGTTACTTGAAGGTATACCCACAATTATGTGTGGGATCCTCTCGAGTTGATTTCGGGCTAGATACCCTACCTTTGCATGTGGATTGGACTGTCGACTATTTCCCCAGACATCATTGTTGTAGTTGGTAACCTTAGTAGCCTATCTCTTCAGGGTATCTACATGAGGTGACTGTGGAGGGGCAAGTCCTCATGGTACCTGGAATCGACATTGGTGAAACTCACTTGGGCTCCTTGGAGGGTATACCCACGATTATGTGTGGGATCTTGCACCAAGGTGTAAGTTCGTTAAGCAAGTCGTCAACGTAACTTTTCCACTCGCTTTATTCCACCTCTTCTTGTCTTGATTTCGCGACATTGAATTTCATCACCAAATAGTGACTTTGAAATAAGAAGTTTTTTTTGCTTGGTTTGATTTCCAGATTTTATTAGCGAGTGCTGTTTGTTTCTCCAGTTGACCATAGATTTTTTTCGTTCTTTATTTGGTTCAGCCAACATTGACCTTCACCGTTCATGTAGGATGAAAGGACTACCCCTGGAAGATCTAGAAGGTTACCTCCCTTTGCTTCCTAACTCACCAGAAGGCTCTCCTGAGGGAGCAATCAATAATGAAGTAGCCTCACAGGTTGGAAGTTCAAATTCTTTAGAGGGATTCTGAATTGTTTCAAATTCTTTAGAGACCTTCCAAAATAACACGAACTAAATGAGAGATGGTAACATTACTTTTAGAGAAAAAAGGGACATGTTGCATATTGTTTTTCTTTACGTACATATTTAGAATGTATTCATGACGTTTTTCATGTTTCAGTTTTGCGTCACTATATTTCCACTCCTTCACATGGTATTTATCTGTTCGATGAGGGAGCACGAATCGCTCTGTATCTCGGACCAGAGCACTCCACAACTTCATCATTTTTTGGTAGATGAGGTAAAGGTATAGTAAGATAGCTATAGTCTCAGTTCTTCTACTTGGGAGGACACAATTGAAATGCATTAAAAAATTTCTTATCTATTTTGAAACTTCAAGACAAAGTTTATTTTATGAGGGGATGTATGTAGTTACCTATTTTATTCAGTGTCTATGACAAACCAAATTTATTATTTGAGGGAATTAGTTTGCAAATGATCCAACTATTGAATCTTATTATAATGATGAAACTTGATTTTAAATTATAACTTGGTAAATTTGAGAATGATGAATTTGTTTTAAATTAAGTTCGTGTGATGCTTAGATAAATATTTTATGCAATGATATGATAAAATGAATTATAATGATAAATTATCTTAATGATTTTACATGAGACTTGAACATATTAATTGTAAATATTACTAATAGTCTTTCTAGTGTGACATGTCGACAAGATTTTGGGACTTTGGATTTAGTTAGGATATAGTAATTATCTAGTAAATATGTTTTGTATAATTGATATGAATGATGAAAAGGTGAATATTAAGAATTAATATAATTTGTAATTTTGTATGGGTGGGACATGTGGAATAAGTCTCAAATACTATATAAAGAGGGTCTTGGGATGAAGGAAAACACTTTTATGCACCATAATATTGGATGGTTGTCATCATGATAGCATGACCATTCATCATTATTATTGAGAGTTTTGAATTTGAGGTGAGATCTTTTGAAGCTTGCGATCTTCCATGTAAAAATATTTTTTCTGGAGGTATTCCCCATACAACCACATTGCATCTTGATGATCCATAGGGAAGAAAAGTAAATAATTGGTAGGGAATAATTGGTAGAGAGGTCAACCGATCAGTCAAACAAACAATCAACAAGTGATGGAAGGTTTTGTCAACTGAAGCAAGGTTTCAACAAGTGACATAGGAGTTTGGATAATTTGCACAAAAGCTTCGATGAAGTTGATGCGGAGTTTGACAAAGTTAACACAAAGGAATCAGCATTTGACATGAGGTTTTAATAGCAATATTATGATGATGGTAGCTATTAATTTCAATTGTATTATGATTTCCTTTTACTAATTATATGGTCAATCATTTAATATAATGTAGTAGATTAAATTGGATGAGAATACTCTTAAAACTAGTAGTTGTGTGGGTAAGAGACATTTTACAAATTTATTTTGACACCTATAAATTGTTCTGGTAAGTTTAAATTAAGTTTAACTAGATAGAATAAATAATTGATACTCTAGAATTATTATGTTGCGAAATATTCATCCTTGTCCTAAAATTATTTTCCTGTTGTACATATTGCATAAATTAATGTGTTAGATATAAATTGTTCTTAAAAAATTCATATAAAGTTTTACTAAATTTATAAATAAAGGTTACTCTGTAACTACTGTATTTCATGACAAACAACAGAGTAGCAGTTCATATTCATGTATCAAATGTTTGTTCCCATGGAATTATATACTGATTGAAATATTTATGAAGTGACGAAATGTAAAAGGAAAATTTAGTTTTGGAAGACTAGTAATTTTGTAGAGAATGTGATTTAGTTTTCTTGGCTTAGAAAAAACCCCAATAGTCTATCTTATTCGAGTAGTTAAATCTATCTAAAACTATGTAAATATTGTGAGTTAAAGTATGCTTAGTTTTGAAATGTACACAACCGTGATCGAAACCTTCATTCAAACTTTTCAAATGCATTTAAATCATGTTTCTTACAAGGAATGTAAAATGAAAATAAGGAGTAGCAAATGTAGCCTTCATTTTTTTTCATTTGGTCCTTAACAAAGGGTTTAATCCCAATATGGAATAAGTCGAGTTGTATGTAAACCTAAGAATAAAATAAAATAACTACTATATCAACTATTCTCTGGCACTGGTTGTATAATGTTATTGACTCGGCATAAACAATATCTTACTTAACATCAATTTTGATCTCTGCCTGTGAATCATCATTCTATGATAATTGCTCAAAATGAGATTTAGAAGGTATCTTTCTCAAGTAGGATGGTTGATATTTATTTTTTTCACTGCAATCATAATCTTAAAGTATCCAAAAAAAAATATCAGTTAGAGAGGGAAATCACTATGTTAAGTGGATTTTCTAGTACCCAAGAGGTTCTGCACAACACTAATTCTATCAACGATGATGGGCATTGTTTCTTTGTGTTTTAATTATGATGTAGTATCTATAACCTTTTAAATAATTAAATTTTACCTTTACTTCTTGGTGTTCAAGGATTTAAGCATGTTCAATGACTTTTGGGCTGACAACTTTTGAATCCACTATGGTATTTACTCTAAGGATATCTTATTGCATGCCTTCCTGATCATATAGAGATTGTTTCAACCTAGACTTGTTCAAAATTTGACTTTCATGAACAAGATATCGATGTTTGAATCTGTAATTTTTGGTTCTACTCAACATTGGAGTCGAGTGTTATCCTGAGAATGTGACATGATTATAAATTTCAAAATCTGTAAATTTATCTTTAGATCATACACGACCTCCCATTTAGAATTGAATGTCTAAAGGAGCATGTAGATGGATACTCTACACATCTTTTATTTAACTGTTGATTGCTTCGAACCAAATTTTCGAAGTAATTTGTCATATTTCTATGTTTAGTACAAATCTTCTTGAGGGTAGGATCCAACAATTAGGTATTTTAACTATTGCTTTTGATATTTGAACTATAGATTATGAATCAACTAATAAATGGAAATCCTATATCTATATAATAACTCTAGAACCATTAATAGAATATACTCAACAACTATGCATGGTATCAAATTTTAAACTCATTGTCTATCTCATGAGTAGACTAGTAAACATTCTAATCGAGGATATAAAGGTTACATGATTCATCACTGATTTTTCACATATGGGGAAACAATATTGTTTTGAAATCATTTTCTATCTCACGAGTAGACTAGAAAACATTCTAGTCGAGGATATAAATATTACATGATTCATCATTGATTTTTCACATATATGGAAACAATATTGTTTTGAATCATTGGGGTGGTAATCATGGCAGAAACGTTAACTCCACACTTGATGTGTCTGAAATTAATATAATAGGTGAATATATACAAAAATAAATGATTTTCATTATTCTTCCCCAATTGGTGACGCTTCCTATCACCTTTGACTCTTCATATGTACATTACAGTTACAAGAACGCAATCCCAAAGATTACATGTCCAACATTCCCCCCTTAATAAGAAGGGGTGTGTGTGATTCCAAGAATAATTTTGAACTTCTCAATATTTTCTCTTCCAAGTGCTTTGGTGAAGATGTCTACAATTTTAGAACAATGTCTTAAGTGAATAGTCTTGGCCTATACATGATATCCAATTAGGTGATACTTTGTGTTGATGTGCTTGGTTCAACCATGGAATTTGGGATTCTTCACCAATTTTATTGTTGAAGTCTTTTCAACTAGAAGAGGATTAGAATTCACTTGGTTCTCCTACAAATCTTCAAGTATTTTCATGAGCCACACAATCTCCTTTGTCGCTTATGTAGCTACCACATATTCTACCTTTGTTGTGGAATCTATTGGAACTGATTGTTTGTGTGATCTCCAGAGACAGTTGGTGATCCAAGACTCGTGAGACAGCATGGAGTTGATACTCCATTTTCCTTATTCCCATCAAAGTTTGAATCAAAATATCTTGTTAGGTTGAAGTCATCCACCTTAGAGTACCTGAGTCCAAAATATTGATTTCTTTTCAAGTATTTCAAAACTCTTTTTGAAGTAGACCAATGTCCTTTGCAAACCCTTTGCATGAACCTAGAAAGAATCCCAAAAAAAAACGAAATGTATGTTCTGGTGGTAGTAATATAGATAATACTTCCCACAAGATGACTATACTTGGTTGCATCCTCAAATTCATTCCCTCATTTTGATGTGAGTTTCAAATTTTGTTCCATTGGAGTAGAAACAAGATTGCACTTAGCCATGGAAAACTTGTTTAATAGATCTCCACTGTACTTCTTCTGGGAGATGAATATGTACTTTTTATTTTGAATCGCTTTGATGCCCAAAAAGTAGTGAAGATGTCCCAAATATGTTATCTTGAAGCCTTTCTTCAACTCTTTCTTTATGGACTGCAATGTAGTTCTCATCGTTCCCTATTATGAACCAATCATCTACATATACTATAATATACACAATAGGTTTTCCAAATTTCTTGACAAACAAAGTTGCATCGACAAGATTGAAATGTTTGAAAATTAATTTTAGAAGATGTTCAGTTAATTTTTCATACCATGTTAGTCGTGCTTGTTTCAAGCAATATAAATATTTGATGAGATGGCATACCTTTTGTTATTGTCCCTTCACAACAAAGCCTTATGTTTGAGACATGAATACATTCTCTTTCACATCTCCATTAAAGAAACAATTCTTCACATTCATTTGATGAATTTTCCATCCGTTTTGTGTTTCCATGGAAAATAGAGTGTGTATGGTAACCCATTTTATTGTGGGGGAAAAGGTCTCCTCATAATAAACACCTTATTTCTGTGCAAATACTTTTTCCATGAGCGTTTCTTTCTACTTGTCAAGAGATCCATCTAATATGTATTTTTTATTGAATACCCACTTGTAGCCAATGATTTTGGTTCCATATGGAGGGTCCACCAACTTCCATGTCCCATTCTTGATGAGAGAATCATATTCCTTCTGCATGGATTCTTTCAATTCATCATGAGAAGTGGCTTCGTTAAAGTAAGATGGTTCATGGTTAGTAGATAAATCCAACTCATAATCATATGAAACATCGATGTCATCTACATCATCCAATTTTGAATTATCTACATTATCTCCATCTTGTTTTGAGTACAATCTGGTTCATTTTTTTCTGACCTCGTGAGGATGAAGACTTTCAAGTGTTTTTATGAACCATTTTGGTGGGCCTTTATGAGTTGGTCCAGTTTCTCAGTTGATTGAGATGGTGTTGAGTTTTCATCAAACCTCAACTTTTCAATCTTCTTGACCACATCATCCAATTGAACGTTAGGTTCTGATGAAGTGGTAGGAACTTCTTCATGAGGGGAAGTTGGTGCTTCATGAGGGGAAGTTGGTGCTTCATAAGGAGATTCCATGGATTGACCCAAGATTAGGATCCCCCTTCAAGATGTGGAATCTCATCATCAAATTCATGATATGTATTTACATGAGTGAATTTTTCCATATGATCAAGTTATATATCAACAATTTCATCTTTCCTGGAGGATTGGAGAAAGATCACATCTCTGGAAAGGATGAATTTCTTGTTTGTTTGATCGTAAATATGATACCCCTTGGTGGTATTTGAGTACCCCAAGAAGATTCAATTCCAACTCCTTGCATCAAACTTAATTCTTTTCACCTTAGGCATTAAGGTATAGCAGGTGGAATCAAATACCCTAAGATGCCTCACCAAAGGAATGTGGCCATGCCACATTTAAAATGGAGTGTTTTTTTAAGAGCATGAGATGGACACATGTTTTTGACATAAACCCCATACATAACTGCATCAGCCCAAAACATCAATTTAACATTCTTTAAAAACATTATGGAACAAACCATATTTAGGAGTGTCTTGTTCAATCGTTCAGGCAAACCATTTGTATGGAACTATGGTTTGATGTTTGATCCCATGTTGGCGAAGGTATCTTTCAAATTCAATAAAAGTGTATTCTCTTCCATTACCAATGCAAAGAGAGCCAATACGAGACTAAGCTTAATTTTGAATCTATACATGAAAACTTTTAAATGTTTCAAAATCTTGTGATTTATATTTCAGTAAATACACCCAACACATTATGGTGTAATCATCAATAAAAGTATTGATATATTTGTTTCCATTTGCAGAAGGAACATGCATTCATAATGAATAAGTTCAGGTTTTCTACATGCTCTGGAAGTGGAATCATGAAAGGGTTGTTTGTTGTTTTTACCAAGGATACAAGCATCACATTGCTTCAATTTCCTAGGAATAGTAGGAAAACAAGAAACACCATTCTTTATCAACAAACAAAGATTGTCATAATTAATATGGCCAAATCTAGCATGCCACAAAAGACTAGATGGAATTATACTTGAGTCATGATGAGATAGTTATGAAACAATGTGTGTATGGGCATCCCATTAAGCTTCAACACTATTCCTTATGATTCATTATGATTGGTACGACACAAATCTTCTATTCCACACAAATCTTAGATGTCACTCAAATATTCTATTTGGGTCATGACAACCATGTTGTCAGATTCCTTCCTTATCTCAACTTTTCCCCCAATCATATGAATAGAGTGGCCTTGTTGTCTAATGTGCACAAGTGACAACAATTTTCTTTGCATCTATAAAAGATAGAGTACATTGTGCAGAAGAAAATCTAGGAGTCCATAATCTTGATAGTGCCCATTCTCGAAGGTTTGAGGCTTGATATATCTCTGAAGTACACTACACCATCTACATTGTCATTGAAGTCTTCGAAGAAATCTCTTTGAAATTCCATGTGAGATGTTGTGTCTGTGTCAAGAAGCCATGCATCTCCCTAAGAAGAAAATGAAGTATTAAAAAAATCTTCAGTCACTCCTATATTGCAATGGGAAACTATGTAATGAACAAGTGCTTTACTTTTCATTAGGTATTTATCTTTGTCTTCTATCTGATATTGCTTGTCATTGATTTTCATTGTGCATGTTTTTACACATTATTTTGGTCACCCCAGTGATCCACTAATAACATGTGTGCATGTTCCCATGAAAAGATAAAAATAATCTTTCTCCATGAGGAAAGTGACTGGGTTTCTCTTCTCCAAAATCTTATTAAGGAAGGTCATCGCTCCCTACAAAATCCATGGGGTGCGACGATTCCTGATTGCCGCCCCCTTCTCTAGAGTTGGATTGCGACGTCTCTACGGGTTGCACTATACCTAGGGTGTGAGGATGCCAAAAGCTAAGGAAAATTCAAACTTCATGAAATCTCTAGAAGGGAATCTTCTAGAAGATGAGGTGGCCTCTGAACGGTTTAGATCTTACTCGTTTCTCTGATTTTGTGGGATCATCCTAATCTCCTCACCCATATCTCTTTCACATTATATAAAGAGGGATCTCTCATGGAAAAGGCTAAGATTGAATAGGATAATGTTTGTATGGAGAGTTCTTACTTCTTCTTGGGAGCTTTGTTTTAGTTCTACAAGCTACATGGTGGATCTTCTTCATTGAAAGCTTTTAGAGAAAGTGTGTGTGTTAGAGAAAAGGACATCGAAAGGGGACCTTGCAACATCAAGGCTTTGGCTGTAATATTCATTTTCATTTTAACATGATACAGTGATATGTTTCTTTCCCGTAAAACTAGTCTTGTTTTATTGTATGATTCCTTGATCACATACATAGGTTCTTGTTGAGTATATAATATTGCTTTCACTTTGGTTGTCTTATGTTCCCTTGCAGGTTCAATTTCATTGGAGTATTGGAACAAAGCTAGGATGGAAATGGAAAGAGGGAACGACATTTAAAAGGTATGTTGTCTATCTCTTGTTAACTAGTAAACTCAATAGTTACAACTTAGGGAAAGTACCATATTCTATTATGTTTTGTTCTAGTTTCCAGTGGGATCTAGGGAGATTTGTTTATGTCCGCATTTACTGATTAATCTGATAAAAAAATTGCTTCTTATTTTATTTTAGCCTGCCTTATTTTGGTTGAATTCACTCTCTGAGTCTGTGGGTGATCCATCTGGACTCCCTGTGTCAGAAATTTTAGTTAGATTTTTTCACCTTTCTCCCATTTGTTCCTTAGTTACAAAGCTCGTCGCACTATACCATATATACAGCCTGTGATGACCCTCAGAAGTCGCATCTTGCTTATGCAATCCAGTGTGTCGATGTCGCATTGTGTCCTATTGGTAGACTGCGGTGACCTTAGCTCATCCCACTATGCCCCACTGTCAGCCTGTGACGATTCCTTTAGGATTTGTCGGAGTGAGTCAATTTGTCTTTTTTCACCCAATTTTTCCTCAGTTGCCTGGGATGAACTTCTAAAACTAGTGTTTGATTGATTTATGAGTTTAAATCTTGCATTTGATTGGTTTTTAGTGATTGAAAGTCTTTCTTTGTAAATTTTGCAAGATTTTGCTTTTGATATTTGTCACAAGGATATAATCTCTGGATCTTGATCTGAGTACTTGTTTGACAAAGAGTCTTTGATTTATTTGAGGTTTTTGATTGATTTCACTTACCATATTGTTTGTTTATTGAGAAACACTTTTTTTTTTCATTTGATAAATGGATTTCTTATCTTTTTCATTTTTGTCTATATTATGAGTTTTATTTGGGAATTGTGTTGAGAATGTCTTGATTTTCGTGCATTACACTTTATTTTTCCTTGTTATATGTCTGATTTGATTTGAAAAAGAGAGGACTGAAATCACTTCTTCTTTGTAGTAATTTATTACAAGAAAATTATTTCATTCGAAATATTTGTTAAAGAGAAGAGTTGGAAAATTTTGTAGTTCATGATTATTTGGAATTGTGTTCATTCGAAATTAAGAAATTGCAATTCGTAGATTTTTGTACTTCAAAAGAAATACCTTCTCCCTACTGTAATTAGAGTTCATTGAATTGAAATATTGCATATTCTTCTCTTCTTGCATTTTATTGGTTCAAGGTCACAACATCATCAGTTTCATTTTCATCTCCCTTTTGAGTGAACAACAACTCTTAAAACACATCGTAATTATAAAATTTATTAGTAACTTTTATTTTCCATAAATTATCTTCACCAACATTAGCTAGGATAGATCTTTGGAATAAGTTGTAAGGCACACTCTCCAAAGCATCAAAACACACAATAGTATCTTGTGATAGGGAGAGTTCAAATCCAATTGATCCAATTTTTCCCCGGATAACACAAGGGTCAATCATGAGGTCTCATTAGGACTGGCAGAGTTACTCACCCTTCTTTGTTGGTCTTATTGTAGATATTGCACGTATTATTGGGGGTCACTTGAAGATATACCCACAATTATGTGTGGGAGCCTCTTGAGTTGATTTCGGGCTAGATACCCTTCCTTTACGTGTGGATCGCACTGTCAATTGTTTCCCTAGACATCATTGTTGTAGTTGTTTACCTTAATAGCCTATCTCTTTAGGGTCTCTACACGAGGTGACTGTGGAGGGGAAAGTCTTCATGGTACTTGGAATCGACAATTGCCAAACTCACTTGGGCTCCTTGGAGGGTATACCCACGATTATGTGTGGGATATTGCACCAAGGTGTAAGTTCGTTAAGCAAGTCGTCAACGTAAATTTTCCATCCGGATTATCCCAACCCCTTATTGTCTTGATTTCACGACGTTGGATTTCATTACCAACTAGTGACTTCGAAATAAGAAGTTTTTTTTGCTTGGTTAGATTTCTATATTTTATTAGCGAGTGTTGTTTGTTTCTCTAGTTGGCCATAGATGTTTTTCGTTCTTTATTTGGTTCAACCAACATCGGCCTTCACCGTTCGCGTAGGATGAAAGGACTACCCCCAGAGGATCTGGAAGGTTACTTCCCTTTGGTTCCTAACTCACCAAAAGGCTCTCCCGAGGGAGCATTCAATAACAAAGTAGCCTCACAGGTTGGAAGTTCACACTCTTTAGAGGGATTCCAAATTGTTTCATATTCTTTAGAGACCTTCCAAAATAACAAGAACTAAATGAGAGATGGTAACATTATTTTTAGATAAAAAAGGGACATGTTGCATATTGTTTTTCTTTACATACATATTTAGAATGTATTCATGATGTTTTTCATGTTTCAGTTTTGCGTCACTACATTTCCACTCCTTCACATGTTATTTATATGTTCGATGAGGGAGCATGAATCAATCTGTATCTCATACCAGAGCACTCCACAACTTCACCATTTTTTGGTAGATGAGGTAAAGGTATAGTAAGATAGATATAGTCTCAGTTCTTCTACTTGGGAGGACACAATTGAAATGCATTAAAAAATTTCTTATCTATTTTGAAACTTCAAGACAGTTTATTTTATGAGGGGATGTATGTAGTTACCTATTTTATTCAATTTCTATGAAAAACCAAATTTATTATTTGAGGGAATTAGTTTGCAAATGATCCAACTATTGAATCTTATTATAATGATAAAACTTGATTTTAAATTATAAATGGTAAATTTGAGAATGGTGAATTTGTTTTAAATTAAGTTTATGTGATGCTTAGATAAACATTTTATGCAATGATATGATTAAATGAATGATAATGATAAATTATCTTGATGATTTTACATGAGACTTGAACATATTAATTGTAAATATTACTAATAGTGTTTCTAGTGTGACATGTCGACAAGATTTTGGGACTTTGGATTTAGTTAGGATATAGTAATTATCTAGTAAATATGTTTTGTTTAATTGATATGAATGATGAAAAGGTGAATATTAGGAATTAATATAATTTGTAATTTTGCATGGGTGGGACATGTGGAATAAGTCTCAAATAATATATAAAGAGGGTCTTGGGATGAAGGAAAGCACTTTTATGCACCATAATATTGGATCGTTGTCATCATGATAGCATGACCATTCATCATTATTATTGAGAGTTTCGAATTTGAGGTGAGATCTTTTGAAGCTTGCGATCTTCCATGTAAAAATATTTTTTCTATAGGTATTCCCCATACAACCCCATTGCATCTCGATGATCTATAGGGAAGAAAAGTAAAGAATTGGTAGAGAGATCAACCGATCAGTCAAACAAACAATCAACACGTCTTTCAGCAAGTGATGCAAGGTTTTGTCAACTAAAGCAAGGTTTCAACAAGTGACATAGGAGTTTGAATAATTTGCACAAAATCTTCGATGAAGTTGATGCAGAGTTCGACAAAGTTAACACAAAGGAATCGACATTTGACATGAGGTTTTAATAGCAATATTATGGTGATGGTAGCAATTAATTTCAATTGTATTATGATTTCCTTTTACTAATTATATGGTCAATCATTTAATATAATGTAGTAGATTAAATTGGATGAGAATACTCTTAAAACTAGTAGTTGTGTGGGTAAGAGACATTTTACAAATTTATTTTGACACCTATAAATTGTTCTAGTAAGTTTAAATTAAGTTTAACTAGATAGAATAAATAATTGGTACTCTAGAATTATTATGCTGCAAAATATTCATTGTTGTCCTAAAATTATTTTTCTTAGCTTACCCATGAATAGTACCTAACTTTGGTGATTATCTTCGTTACGGCAACCGCATGCCTTTAATTTTGATCGAATCCACTTATCAAGCTATTCAATCGGCAACCCCCTCTCCTCCTTCTCTCTATGATAAATCTCCTGATCGGTTTCGCATGATCTTTCCTACTGATGAGATGTTCATGTCGATCATGTCTATGGAAGCTAATCCATGGGACGATGGGAATCATCGTTCTATCCTCTTCCTAGAATGTGACACCATAGAGAGTTACCAACGAATTTCGACTTCGTCGACCATTGTTGTTATTTCTTCTATTCCCAATTCCACACATGATGTTTTGTACAAAGGGAACTTGAGCAATATTTCACCAATTGTTCCTCTTGACATATCAATTAAACTCGGAGTTGTGGAAAATGTTCATATCATTGCCTCATGCTCTACGTATGAGGTTTGCACTTATAAAGCCCTTTTTCAATATTTTTGTGATGTTTTTGCCTAGAGTTATGAAGAAATGTCAGGTATTAATCTCGATATTGTTGTGCATGGGATTAAGACATATATGGACACTAAACCCATTCGGTAGAGACTTCGCCCAGTACATCCACGTAAAGTTGCTTATATCAATATTGAAGTTAAAAAACGTCTTAAAGATGGCTTTGTCTATACTGTGGCTTTGACTGATTGGGTATCCAATCTTGTTCCAGTAAATAAGAAACAAGGTACGATCTGTGTTTGTGTCAATTATAGAGATATAAATAAAGCTTGTCCTAAGGACAATTATCCTACCCCTTTCGTTGACCATATCATTGACGATTGTGCTGGTAGTAAAATATTTTCCTTGATGGACGGTTTCTCCGGTTATAATCAAATCAATATTTTACTAGTGGATCAACACAAGACTGCTTTTATTTTCCCTTGGGGAACCTTTGCCTACCGAAAATTACCCTTTGGTCTCAAGAATGCCGGTGTGACCCTTCAATGCGTTATGTATTACGCTTTTCATGATATTAAGCACATTGTACAACCCTATATAGATGATCTACCAACACATTCCATGCATCATCAAGATCACCCGACACATTTACGGGCCATCTTCCTACGTTGTCGTTATTATCGCATACGTATGAATCCACTCAAATCTTTTTTTTATGTGGAATCTAACCGACTTCTTGGTTTCATTGTGTCTATACATGGGATTCAAGTAGACCCCTTGAAGGTTGAGGCTATTCTTAATATACCTCCTCCTTCCACACTATGCTAGCTCCAGAGTTTGCAAGGGAAGGCAAACTTTTTGCGTCTATTCATCACCAATTATGTTGAATTAATGAAAGGATTCACTCGGCTCATCAAGAAAGGTTACGACTTTGTATGGGACGACACTGCCAATAAAGCCTTCGAAGTTTTGAAGCTCTCTTTAACCCATACACCACTGTTGTTTCCCCCTTCTATAGCCGAGATTATTTCCTGTACTTAGCTGCTTCGGACTCTACCATTGTTATGGTCTTACTCCAAGAGAATGATTCCCATGATGAACATGTGATATATTATTTGATTCGGAGTCTCACAACTACCAAAAAAAATACCTTCATGTGGAGAAATTGGCCTTGGAAGCTGTTCAAGTTGTTCAATGTTTTCGTCACTACATCTTGTTACGTAGAACCGTTGTCATTTCCGATTGCAACCCCATGCAACATATCCTTACTCGACAATTGTTGGGGGGAAAGTACTCCAAATGGATAGTTATTCTCTAGGATTTTGACTTGGAGTTTGAACGCGCCAAGTAAAAGAAATCTTTTGTTTTTCCCGAATCGATATGTGACCTTCCCTCTACTGAGGCAGAAAATGTGGAAGAGGATTCTTTACCTGACGAATCCCTCTTTCTGATCATTTTTTATGACATATGGTACGAAAATATTATTACCTATCTCTAGACTCAAACTTTCTGACCCTCTCTCTCTAGTACAGATCGTCGTCGTATACAATATCAAGCCCGTCAATACATCATCCTTGGTGATACCCTTCACCGTCATGGTATTGATTCCGTATTTTGACAATGTCTCACCTACAATGAAGTTGAGAAAGCTTTGAATGACTGTCACTCTAGAGCATGTAGCGGTCATATGTATGGGTATGCCACTTCCCAAAAGATCTTACAAGCTGGTTATTATTGGCCTTCATTGTTTAAAGGTTGCATTACCTTCGTCCAGAAATGCCACGCTTGTCAAACTTATAATCATAAGATCTGATCTCACCCTGATCCACTTCACCCTATAGTTTTCATTGGTCCATTCGCTAAATGGGGCATTGACTTCATGACATGTAACCCTCACTCAATCGGGGGGCATGGATAAATTATTATAGTTGTGGATTATTTCACTAAATGGGACGAGGTGATTCCTACATTTGATAACACTGGAGAAATTGCAGCATTGTTCATATTCAATTATATCATTACTAATCACGGTAGTCATTTTCATAATTTTATGATGTTTGAACTTACTGAAAAGTTAAGTATTCTCCATGAAAACTCAACCCCCTATTATCCACAGGCCAATGGCCAGGTTGAAGAAATTAACAAAGTCCTCACTACTATGCTTCGACAGATGGTAGGAATCCATAAGTCAAATTGGCACATGATGTTGTTCTCAGCATTATGGGCCTATCAGACATTTGTGAAGTCTTCCACAGAATTTACACCTTTCCAGTTAGTATATGGAATCGAAGCAATTTTGTCGATTGAATGTGAGATACCATCTTTGAAACTAGCCATCCAACTTCTCTCTAACATCTCTATTGAAGAGGAACATATTTTGTATTTGATGCAATTAGACGAAACCCATCCTGATGTCGCCTTAGTTATAGAAACTCAGAAGAAATGTGTCAAAGCCCAATATGACAAGCATGTC
This sequence comes from Picea sitchensis, assembly GCA_010110895.2. Lineage (NCBI taxonomy): Eukaryota > Viridiplantae > Streptophyta > Pinopsida > Pinales > Pinaceae > Picea > Picea sitchensis. The sequence goes on from SNQJ01S0101750.1 coordinate 26,552, forward strand.
AAGCCACATGTTTTTTTCTAAAGGTGATCTAGTTCTTCTTTACGAGAAAGATCGAGATCTTCTAGGGGCCGGTAAATTCGAGCCCATGTGACGGGGTCCTTATATTGTCAAACGAGTGTTGGAGAACAGAGATTATGAG
>SNQJ01S0101750.1:26700-40804 GCA_010110895.2 Picea sitchensis
ATATATATATATATATATATATATATATAGAGAGAGAGAGAGAGAGAGAGAGAGAGAGAGAGAGAGATAACGATAAAAATTTACAAAAAGGTGTTTTTGTCCGAAGACCAAAATATCAAAAATTTGAAGCACATGGCTCCATATACAATAGAGCATCAAGGATGATGCTCTCTATAACATGCAACTTCTCATGGTACTCTACAGAGAAGTCGACCGATGGATGCAGATACGCTCCCTGTGTGGCATTGGTAATGCCTCGGAATATCATCTATAGATGCATCTGGGATATTCATTGTGAGCCCCTCTAGATTTTGTTCTATGGTCTCAAAGTTAGCAGAAGCTACTCCTGCTATGACACCTCTCTCCCCTCGCCTCTCGATAGGGGATGAACCTGGAGGAGGATAAAGTCCCACATCTGCATTTTCGAAGAGCATTTGATTAGTCATCGGATAAACAACATAATAAACATTTTATATCTTCAAAAATAAAAAAACCATGATATAAAAAAAATCTCCTTCTTACCTATGTCACCCCATTGGGAACCTTCGGGAAGAGCTAGGTCTGGATATCCATGGAATTCTATCCCAGCATATGCATAATCATCGACCATGAGCATTTGAGTTCTCAACCAGTCGAAGAAGACATCGTTATACCTAACGATGGGACCCACTGCATGTCGGGCCATGAGTTCTACCCACCTCTTCATTCTCAAATCCTGTGGAGCAGGTATACCCCACTCTACCTGCAAGTGTAAAACTAGGACCCTCTCTAGGAAGAAGGATACCAAAATCGACCTGTATCCTAACTGTTTCAATCTGCCACTTCTGCACTTGGTCAGTTGTTTCTTGATACTTTTAAGAACCCCTTCACACCAGTTGAAGACTCGGGGCTCCATACACTCTGGTGCATACTGAAAATAGATCTGAAGAGCCATATGGGGAGCTGCACTCCCTACCATATGTGTGATGATATAGAGGATGGTTCATAGAGGAAAGTCTCGGACATCTATGATGGCGTCTTTACCGCTATGTTTCTAGGTACCCGACACACAATGTTCACTGATGTAGTGGTTCAAAGGCGCATCGCCGCCCCTACTACCTGTGAGAGTCACCTGTGATCCACGGCAAGACAATCCTGTTAGGAAGTAGATATCCTTGATATCTATAGTGAGTGTGTGGGAACCCACATGAAACGCTTTCTCATTCAAATCCCACATGTGAACTAGGTACTCAAGGAGTCTCAACTGGGCCCTCATACCCTGAATCTTGAATAATTTCAACAACACACACTGTTGGAGGGCCATCACTGTTCCTAAGTCATTCCTGAAGAAGTAGTCTTCTTCTTTGTGCTCTGTCTCACGCCATTCCAATATCTTGACCATGGAATACCTGCCAAGGAACCATAAAAAGGAATTAGAACCATAATTTTCTTCCCGGGAGGGATTTTCTTGTTGGTTTCATCTTTTAAAACTTTTGGGCTACAAACGTCCCAGGCCTGTGCATTTGAACAATGCAGAGTCACCACACCCTAGCTTTAGGGCCGACTACAAGAACCCTAGATCGTCGCAGGTCCTGATATAGGGCGCCTGTGATGACCTCCACACATGGGTAGCTTCAAAAAATCAACCCAAAAGAATTTTTTTAACCAATAAAATTCAAATTTTTATCCATGAAAAGGTGGACGAGATGAATATTACCTTTTCTGTGGAGACGATTAGCGAAATGATCAGTCACGCACTCCACAATCCCAGTTGAAAATTGAGGTAAAAAGAGGATTTGGAGAAATGTTTGGGTGAAGTTACAAATGAAATAGTGAAATATTGTTTTTACCCATTTTATTGACTTTTATTACTATTCATTTGGATATTATATTATTTTTTATGCTTCATCCAAACCTTAAAGTTTGAACAACTTTACAAGTGGTTGATTTTTGCAGATAAAAAGTCTAGAGGTGAAACGTGGGAACAAGGGTCCATCTTTTTTGGTTTGTTTTTACATATTTGTCGCATGTACAGATCCTTTGAGGGTTTTTCAAGAAAAAATCCAAGCAAGTTTTGATTCTTTCTCACGCTCGTGAAACCGTGAGAATTTAATCGAGTAGTCTTTTATCTTTTTTTCGAACTCGTAATGGTGACACGAAAAATGAAACCTATGGAGTACTCTTTAAACTCTTTTCTCGCTCCTTAAAAATGAAAATATTGTCGAGCTACCTTGTTATTTTCACACTCGTAAAAGTATTTGAATAAAACCTCTGATGAGCAGTAGATTATCATTTTTTCAGTTTCATTGGATTAATTTATGAAAAAGGACTTGATAGAGTTCTCTTTAAGTGCTTTTCAGACTCTCTAAAATTGAAAAACCCCTCAGTTTTCTCTCTTTGGACTTGTTAAACAAACATTGAAAGACCCATATGGGATCGAACCACTCCTTCTTAGGGTTCGTTAAACATACTCCAAGGGAATCGTCTGAAGGATGAACTTACATCAACAAGCATATATTATCCTCCTCAATCTTGCATAAAAATAAAGAGGTACTCGCCAGAAATGGTGGGGGGGAATTGGGAAAGAAATATGTCTCTGTATTTTGTGTTAGTGGAAATAATAGTCGCTTTTGAACATGTCACCCCCCTTCATCATTGTATCTGGGTTGGTAAATCCATTTGTCTCTCGTTTGACCATCCAAAAATTCATATGTTCGGTTCTCCTTGAGTCAATGTTGCCTAGACCATGGTCATGTCATTCATATGTTCAAGATAAGTCCAACCGAATTAAGCCTTCTATTGAGTCAGCTATCTGCAGGTATAAATTTTCTACCATGTCGGCCTTCCCTGAGTCAGATTCAAATCACTTAACGCTCTGATCTACTTCAAATATGTTACTTATTTTGTGTCATTGATTGGGGATACATTAATTCCCTCCTATGACTAGTATTTTCCTTTCGAATTCAATACATTATCCAGGAACAAGAAATATAAATAATTAGTACCTTAGAGCGTGCATGTCTCAATGGAAGGTTACTTTGCTTTCAACAGTGGGTTCACATCATTGACCCCTAATTGGAAGATTCCATCAATTGTTCGACTTCAACTCATTTATTCACATACGTTGGATTGTACTGGGGTACCTTGGGAGTCATTGACATCAATGGTGATTTCCCTCGAATTTGTTAACAATATTCATTAATGATTAGTAATCAAGTGGTTTATACCATGTTCGACTTCAACACCTATAATCGCATGGCTAGATTCGTACTTAGAGACGATGGAAATGAAGACATCAAATCATTTTGATCCAGGTTGTGACGTAGTATTCATGATATGTATTGACACATATATCCACTTTGTATGTCTCATGGCTATGTATGAATTTGAGTCTTTTTAGATCATAGATCCATAGTGTATTTTTGGTGGCTATGTCGATTCATAATCACATGGATCTACAATGTATATTTAGTGGCCATGACTTACTTGAAATTTTGTAATCTGAGTATGGGAATTCCTACCTCGGACAATGGTATATTATTATGTTGATGCTTGATTGTTTGCAGGTTCCCGATCGGTGCGCTCCTTGTCCAACACACATTCTACATAGTATTTCAATTGTCATGAGTTCCAGCTTCATACTTTGGGGGGCATTCTGTTACACATTATTTTGGTCACCCCAATGATCCACTGATAACATGTTTTCATGTTCCCATGAAAAGATAAAAAGAGTCTTTCTCCATGAGGAAAGTGATTGGCTTTCTCTTCTCAAAAACCCTATTAAGGAAGGTTGTTTCACCCTGCAAAATGCATGGGGTGCGACGATGCCTGATCGTCTCCCCCTGCTCTAGAGCTAGACTACGACGTCTCTGCAGTATGCACTATACCTAGGGTGCGATGATGCCAAAATCTAAAAAAAAGTCAAACTTCACGAAAGTTCTAGAAGGGGATCTTCTAGAAGATGAGGTGGCCTCTGAATGTTTTGGATCTTAATATCTTCTCTGATTTGGTGGGATCATCCTAATCTCCTCACCCATCTCACTTTCACACTATATAAAGAGGGATCTCTCATGGAAATGGCTAAGGTTGAATAGGATAAGATTTGTATGGAGAATTCTTACTTCTTCTTGGGAGTTTTGCTTTAGTTCTACAAGCTACAAGGTGGATCTTCTTCATTCAAAGGTTTTGGAGCAAGTATGTTTGTTAGAGAAAAGGGCCATCGAAAGGGGCCCTTGTGACATCAAGGCTTTGGTTGTAATCTCCACTTTCATTTGATATGATACAGTGATATGTTTCTTTCCCATAAAACTAGTCTTGTTTTATTGTATGATTCCTTGATCACATACATAGGTTCTTGTTGAGTATATTATATTGTTTTCACTTTGGTTGGCTTGTGTTCTCTTGCAGGTTCAATTTAATTGGAGCATTGGAACGGAGCTAGGATGGAAATGGAAAGAGGGAACAACATTTAAAAAGTATGTTGTCTATCTCTTGTTAACTAGTAAACTCAATAGTTAGAACTTAGGGAAAGTACAATATTATGTTATGTTTTGTTCTAGTTTCGAGTGGGATCTAACTAGATCTATTTATGTCTGCATTTACCGATTAATCCGATAACACGGGTCCTTTATTCATGTCCATTCTGGACACAACCCAAGTTAAATATCTCATGGGGATTATGCCATCCCTGATCTTCTTTTTGCTTCATCTTTTCTTACTACCTCTATGTTGTTAAGATCCACTTGTTGAACAAGTGAATGCATTGTCGTCTTGAAATGCTTGTTAGATATAAGGTGATTCGCTAAAGTAAGAGTGGCGTGATTTGATGAAGTATCAGGACATGAACATTTTTTTAGAAATGTTTCAAAATATAATATTTAGATTGAAATGATTTCCAAATATTATCGAGCCAAAAATATATATAATATAATATATTACATAATCTAATGAAATCTCTAAAACAATGATACCCGACAAAAAGATGGTCAACTAATGGTCGTGGACTCAGCGTTGAATGGTGCCAACCCTAGGAATGGAGCAAACCCTAGGATGGCGAAGTCGATATGTAGAAGGAGATTTCTCTTGTTCATTCTCTCCTCTAGTGACGGATTGAATACTTGTATCTCCTTTCACATACATAATCCAGAATTGTGTGGTTACCTGGATGGACTGTGGGCAGCGTGAGTCATGAGGTCGAGGTAGACCAGAAGTCAGGGAAGACTATGGAGGAAGTCAGTTTCAGGCTAGGAAATGAGTCCTCACGTCCTGGAGGTGGCCACGAGATGTGATGAGGCATAGAGTTTTGGAAAAAAAATCCAACAAAATCGACAACTACCTAGACAAAAAGAGACCCGTCCCCATCGTTGGTTTCGTGCATGGTGAGAAATACACCAGATCATATTCTATGGCAGTTTCCAATAGCGTGGGAGATGAAGAAAACCCATGAGTTAGTTCTAATGTAGAATGTGCATCAACGGGAATGGACGAGGGGCGTTGTGTTATGGTTTTAGTGAAGGATTTAAAGCATCAGTGGACACGATTCATTGGTAGAGAAGTCACTCGGATGACAACGACCTAGATGAAAAGAGCCCCATCCCCATCACTAGTTTTCTGCACGGTGAGAAATACACCAGACCATCTTTCACAGACACCAGTGGAACGAGAGAGCCGCGTGAAGTTAGGTTTTAGCTCAGAAATTAGGGTTTAGCATGAGGTAAGTTGTGTGGGTGGTGGTAATGAGCCTAAGAAACCTGAGCGGCCAAGCCAGAGGGATAGAAGGATAGGCAGAGAGACAGGTAGGCCATCACAAGCGTTTTCTTCACTGGAAGAAAAGGAAATGCCAAGGGAAATAATTAATCAAGTTAATTGAGCTGTATACCACTGTGTTAGGTTAGGATGGCAGAAAATATAACTCCATGTGTTTGGCATTAAAATAATAGATGCATATATATTAAAATAAATTATTGTTGGTCTTCTCCACCGGGTGACCCTTCCTATCACCGACAACTCTTCCTATGTACATTACAGTTACAATAAAGCAATCTCAAAGATAAAATATCCAACACATAGACATAGTCAACTCAATTCTAGTGCAAAGAATCTTTTAATACTTTGAAAATTCAACAAGAAAACAATCCCAAAGATTAAATATCCAACACATAGACATGGTCAACTCAATTCTAGTGCAAAGAATCTTTTAATACTTTGAAAAGTCAGCAATTATAGCTAACTTTGTGTTTGTATTCTTACACTGTTTTGTAAATATTGCATTAGCATAAATGAAATTATTTATTTGTTATTGTTTTTTTCGATGGATATCATATGGTTACATAATAGTAGTGTTGAATGTTCCATATGATTGAAGTATGTGTTCATTTGTTAGATTTACAATTGATTTTGTGAATAGAGAACTAATATTTTAGTTAATAAGTTTTAAAAAAATAAAAAAAATATTAGTATGGTTTTTCGAAAGAAATTAATGATGTTTAAATCATATCATTTCTTATCATATAAAAAAATATTATATTTAAATAAATGATATATGAATAGTAAAGAAGCAAATTTATAATACATGTACTAACATATTATATTATATTATTATTTATATATATATATATATATATATATATATATAAACTTTTTATGTAATTTAATATAATTTATAGTAATATTCTAATTATTGATTAGAATTAAGAAGTATATTAGAATAATGGAATTATGAATTGAATATGAAATGTGAATTTTAATGCTTATATTTAGAGAAATATTATTAAAATTGATTTGAGGTTATTGATTAATAATGCACAAAGTGGAGGAAACCTAATGCACAAAGTTGAGGAAACATATTGGGAAATCTTGCACAAATTTGTATAAGTAAATTACTCTTATCTTTATATGAAGATGTATTAAGATGACGGAATGTAGGTGGTGATTAATATAATATATATCACTATTGAAATGATAAATGGTTATAACTCATTGATATTTTTTATTGATGTAATAATTTCAATCCCTATTATATATAAGTTGTTTTTAATGATCATATATAATGTTTTTATGTTGGTTTGTTTTGGTCATTTAATTAATTAAGTAGATAAGTTAATTGTCAAACTAAAATTAAAAGAATAAATAAATGACACATCTTAAAGTTAACATAGATGTGTGTTATGCCTTTGGGGGGCAGTTTAATTGGCAAGTGCTGTGAAAATGAAGTTTCATAAGGTTTCGAGTTCAACTCCCCCCGACTTACAATGTGTGCCGCGTAAGGGGCATCATGGACACACCTGGAGATTATAGTGGTAGAGGTTGAATAACACGGCCATGTGTAACTCGAGCACATGCCCAACTAGTTAAAAAAAAAACATAGATGTGTGTTACAATAAGAAACTTAAGTACACACTATGTACAACAAATATGAACATGGAGGATAACTTGAAAAGATATTAGTTACATAATAACTCTTAAAGAACGAGAGAATCTCTTTCAAATACCCAAATACATGTATACATCCCAATCACATCTTCTCAAAAATGACTATAGTATCTTTATATATTCCTATTCACAGATTATACCTGTGGTCCATTTATTATTAAGAAGACCACTATTACATATGCATTTACTCATTACATCAAACTCATTACTCATTACATCATATCATATATATCAAACTCCATATATGCCTTCCTTGGATCATACCCTACTATCCTCTTCGCAGATACAAAAAATGTAATAGATTCATGGTCAAATTTGAATCCATTATAGGCAAGTTAATAAATTCCGTGATAGGAACAATAATCCAATGATAATTAGCTCTCATAATCATGACTATTAATCCAATTTTATCTCACTTGTATTATTATTTTCTATTAAATATTTATTAATTTTGAACAAAATCTCACATAAGAATATGACACAATAAGTGTGTATAACAAGTCGCATGGGTAAAAAATGAATTTACTATAAAATGAATTTGATTAAATTTAGTGACTTTTGTTACTTTCATTAAATAATGCAAGTGTGTGTGTCATATATATGTATTTTCAATATTCATGTCAAAGTATATATACATTTCATTCCGCGGATTTCATGTACTTGCCTCATTCATAATCGCATAGATTTTGTTGGAGAGGGACTATCACATGATGATGTCACATGATGATGTTACGAGTAAGGGAATATATGATTAAAGTCATAGAAGAAAAAAAAGATATAATAAATGATGGTAAGAAAAACCAAAATCTCAAAATGATTTTTAATTAAATATTTTTTATCTTATATAATTTTGAAAAAAAAGAAAAGAAGATTGAAAAAAAGATTTCCATTTATAATTCAAATCACTAATTACTATATTTTATTGTATGTTAATTTATTTATTTAAAAAAAAAAGATTAAAGCATTCTTAAAAAAATGTTAATTTTTTATGTTTTTTTTTTTTAAGAAAAAGGTTAAAGCATTCCTAAAAAAAATATGGCAAAAAAGAAAGTTATTTAAAACTCACTTTAATACATAATAAATATGAGCATGTAGCCACGCTAGCATTTACCATGTATTTTGTTTTTTTGAAATTTAGAGTGAAATTCAATCTATGTAATATATTTTTCATGGTATTTTCTTAATGTACGGAAAAAAAATTAATATTTGAGAATATAGTACATGATGAAGTATATATGAGAGTGATTGAAGGGAATGAAAGGTTATTGACAACTTTTTAAACTATATATTTTTTATTACATCTTTAACAAAATAAAAATAAATAAAAAATTGTTGAGCTCATTGTTTTATTGTTTTATTATGTTTTCAGATAGTGAGTGATGTAAAGTGCTATGAAAATGAATGAGGAATTGGAAATAACTCAATCAACTTTATTTTATAAACTTATCGTGTTATATTCATTTGACATCCTTATATGTGTAAAAACTTGTTCATACTATGTTCTACACAAAGTTGTCATTTAGCTAAAAACTTGTCATTTAGGTAAAGTGGTAGTAGAAATTTACATTTAATTTTAAAATTTACCATTGCATTTATATGTATATGGTCTTTTGTTCCATAATTTAAAATTGATTAAATGTTAATTTAGTGAAATTTTATAATTGTATTTATGGGTACATGTTTTTTTCCTCTCTTAATTTGAAATGGATTGAATGTTAATGGGTTATTCTATTTATATACATGATTTTTTCTTTCTTGTTTAGTATAATGTAAAATAAATTTATATTAATTATTAATAAATAATATTGATTATTAAATTTATTGTTGTTGTTAAAAATAATTAAATAATAATTAATTCAATAAAAATAATCAAAAAATTAATAATAATAATGTGTTAAATTTAACTAAAAAATAAATCATAATAATGTCTTAAATTTAACCTTAAAACAATGCATCCATGACGACATTAAAATGATGAAAAAATATTTAATACAATATTCAAAAACCTGTTTAGGAATATGCAATGTAACACAAAATTTCCATATTTCAAAGCAACAATTATATTAATTGACATGAGATAGCAACAGAAACAATTATTCACAAATAATATCGATGCAAGAATTTATTCACTGTGACACTCACATGATGCACATAGCATCCAATTCATGCAATACGGACACAAATGCGTGGTTTTGAGCTTTTTTTGGCCTTCAACAATGTGAAATGATGTTATATTGACCGAAAAAACATTGTGCATAATTTTTTTGATCACAAGATGATGGCCCAAGGACAGTGCGTTGAACTCAGAAAAACCAACATGAGGAAAAGTTCACAGAAATCATGAAGTCCCCATATGCATCACATTTTGCATCATATGAACACGATTTTTCTTCCCGAGATAATTGCGCTACAATACAATATGACACTACAATCCCAATCCCATATTGTAGTACTGATTCATTTAAATCTTCATCTTCATTTAAATCTTCTTGCCCGTGTGTTCATTTAAATTTCATCTTCATCTCAATGGATGAGATGAAATTCAAGCTAGGAGTCTCATAGTTCATATGCTTCTTCATTATCATCTCGTACACCACTTTAAGATGCCCGAGTCTCATAGTTCATATGCTTCTTCATATTTTCTAGCGTTATTGGAAATCCGTTCAATGCCTACTAGTTAAGTCTTTCACATTCATTCTCTATTTACACTAGCCCTGTGTATGAGCAGCATTATCAATAATGGACTTCATGAGTAAATCATAAAACGTGATTAAAAAAAAAACACGCCTGTAAGGAAAAAATGACGCATGGACATGACCAAGCTCACAGGTAATGTCATATGGATTGTTATTGAATATGGATTGCTATTGAATTTGTAAAATTTAATGTTGGACTATTAAATTTGAAACCAATTGTGTCCTTTGGCATCCGAGTTGTTATTGAATTTGTAAAATGTAAAGGTTGGACAATTTTCTTGACACCCAATTGTGTTCACCATTCAAAACTGCATTGAAAAAAGTTCAAATTAATTCAATATGTAAATAATAAATATAAATTAATATTTCCTACTCATTTGTATAGATTGATGGAAATTAAAATTTATCAAAAAAAAAAAATGTAGAAGACAATATTCATAATAATTAATTTTTTCATGATCTAATTTTAAAGAGAAAATGTGTCATGAAAGTATCCAACTAAAGTCAAGCTACTACTAAGAATGTATTTTTTAATGTACAAATCCATCTTAAATTACTTAGGGGCTAATCATACATTATGTACTCCAAAGCTCATGAAGCACTTTGAACTTAGTGTAAACATTTTCAGAATAACCTTGAAATGAAATGCTAGTTTGAGAACCTACCTAGAGAGAATGCCCAAGAATCTTATGTGTGAAGAAAGTGACTTGGGTGGGAGGGAATCCTCATAAAAACCCAACATGTTGTGATAGATGAGTGTTGGAAGAATATGTAGAAGCACATATGTAAGAGAGGGTGGCTAGGGTGAGAAAGCACCCGTAAAAAAGAACCGAAATCATGGAATACTAAGGGAGGGAAGAGAGCTAAGGGAGCTCCATATAGAATACTTTTGAATGTGGGAAGGGAGAGAAACCTCCTAGAAAACCCAAACATTGATTGGAAATATAATCTAGGTGGGCACAATGTTAAGAGAGTGAGATCTACTAAATGTTATTGAAGAGGATTAGGTTGGGTGGTCACTCATCCAAGAGAACAAAACAAATGATAGAGCCATTAAAGTGGAAGATCAGACTTAATGAACCAAAAGCTTCCATGAAAAGAGCAGGTTCAAATCTTAGACTCTAATACTAAATGATGAGGAACGAGGTTCTTCAGATCGAAATAAGAGAAAATGAGGGAGAAACATTCTAGATAATTTATAAGCAACTCACATGTAGCTAAAGCAACAATTATTATTAATGCACCAGACCATCTTCTATGGCAGTTTGTAGCAGCGTGGGAGATGAAGAAAACTCGTGACTTAGTTCTAAGGTAGAACGTGCGTCGACGAGAATGGACGAGGGGCGTTGTGTTAGGGTTTTAGTGAAGGAGTTCAAGCATCAGTGGACACAATACATTGGTAGAGAAGTCAAACGGATGATTCTCTCTTGGGGTGCATTGATGCTTGCATTGGATAGCAATGAAAACCTGCGAAAGAAGAAACACAAACACCAATGGAATGAGAGAGTCGTGCGAAGTTAGGTTTTAGCTCAGAAATTAGGGTTTAGCATGAGGTAAGTTGCATGGGTGGTGGTAATGAGTCTGGGAAACCTGAGCGGCTAGGCCAGAGGGATAGAAGGATAGGCAGAGACACAGGTAGGCCATCACAAGTGTTTTCTGCACTGACAAAAAAAGGAAATGTTAAAAGAAATAATTAATCAAGTTAATTGAGCTTTATACTACTATGTTAGGTTAGGATGGTAGAAAATATAACTCCATGTGTTTGGCATTAAAATAATAGATGCATATGTACTAAAATAAATTATTGTTGGTCTTCTCCAATGGGTGACCCTTCCTATCACCGAAAACTCTTCCTATGTACATTATAGTTACAATAAAGCAATCTCAAAGTGTAACATCCCGCTCTAGTGCACTGAGCGAACTTATTCTTTGAGGACACTTTCTCGCAAGTGATACGGATTATTATTCTATTAAAAATTTTGAATAGATGATATGATATGGATTTTTTCTGACACGATTTGTTGATGATGCAGGCTGACGATAGCTTGCCGACCAGACTCACATGTGGAGTAAAGGGGTCACACACGACTACCAGAGATGTTGAGGGAGAGGTGTGGACAACAGCCCTACCACGGCCTACTAGCACTCCCGTCGTGGCTCCAACTGTAGGTTAACGTTTACCTAGTTCGAGAGGACCCACGATGCTGTGAGGGAAGACTGCGACAGTCACTCACAATGGTTCTAAGGGGCACGCAATAAGGTGGGGGCCTTATTCCTTAGAGGCCCTTAGCCTCCCACAAGTTCACCTAGCGGAGTATTGACTCCATGGGTTTTTTATGTCTACCAATTCAGACAAGAGACGAGTGACACCCTTGGAGCACGTAGTGCATCCTGAAGGGAACGTCGTGCAAGGGAACAGATGAGGCGAGTGGCACCCTTGGAGCACCTAGTGTGTCTTGAAGGGCACGTCGCGTTGTTTTGATAAATGAATGAACCTAGTCGGCCTTAGGATGAACACTGTGATAAGAATCTTAAAAAAACATTTTCCCTAATAAAATGTCGCCCATCACGAAAATTAAGGTCTAGATCTAAATCATGCTAGTAGTCAAACGAATGATTCTCTCTTGGGGTGCATTGATGCTTGCATTGGATAGCAATGAAAACCTGTGAAAGAAGAAACACAAACACCAATGGAACGAGAGAGTCGTGCGAAGTTAGGTTTTAGCTCAGAAATTAGGGTTTAGCATGAGGTAAGTTGCATGGGTGGTGGTAATGAGTCTGGGAAACCTGAGCGACTAGGCCAGAGGGATAGAAGGATAGGCAGAGACACAGGTAGGCCATCACAAGTGTTTTCTACACTGAAAAAAAAGGAAATGTTAAGGGAAATAATTAATCAAGTTAATTGAGCTTTATACTACTGTGTTAGGTTAGGATGGCAGGAAATATAACTCCATGTGTTTGGCATTAAAATAATAGATGCATATGTACTAAAATAAATTATTGTTGGTCTTCTCCAATGGGTGACCCTTCCTATCATCGACAACTCTTCCTATGTACATTATAGTTACAATAAAGCAATCTCAAAGTGTAGCATCCCGCTTTAGTGCACTGAGCAAACTTATTCTTTGAGGACACTTGCTCGCAAGTGATCCGGATTATTATGCTATTAAAACTTTTGATTTTGATTAGGAGGCGTTATGGGTTGATGACATGTTGTTTTACTGCATTGACATAGACAGGTGCTATTGACTCGGTTTTACTGAGTGTACAGGATTTTGGACCTCGAGGATGCAAAGGCATCGATGGAACCCCTTGGACTCTGGATCGAGTCAGGTAGTGTACCATTAGGGTTTGATTGTATTACTGTGATATTAGTGCATCTGAATAGATGATACGATATGGATTGTTTCTGACACGATTTGTTGATGATGCAGGCTGACGATAGCTTACCGACCAGACTCACATGTGGAGTAAAGGGGTCACACGCGACTACCAGAGATGTTGAGGGAGAGGTGTGGACAACAACCCTGCCACGGCCTACTAGCACTCCCGTCGTGGATCCAACTGTAGGTTAACGTTTACCAAGTTTGAGAGGACCCACGATGTTGTGAGGGAAGACTGCGACAGTCGCTCACAATGGTTCTAAGGGGCACGCAATAAGGCAGGGGCCTTATTCCTTAGAGGCCCTTAGCCTCCCACAAGTTCACCTAGTGGAGTATTGACTCCAGGGGTTTTTGATGTCTATCAATTCAGTCAAGAGACGAGTGACACCTTTGGAGCACGTAGTGTGTCCTGAAGGGAATGTCGTGCAAGGGAACACATGAGGCGAGTGGCACCCTTGGAGCACCTAGTGTGTCCGGAAGGGCACGTCGCGTTGTTTTGATAAATGAATGAACCTAGTCGGCCTTAGGATGAACACTGTGATAAGAATCTTAAAAAAACATTTTCCCTAATAAAATGTCGCCCATCACAAAAATTAAGGTCTAGGTCTAAATCAT
>SNQJ01S0101751.1:13708-31376 GCA_010110895.2 Picea sitchensis
CATCCAAAATCATCTAGTAAACACCGATTCTCGATCAGATATAATCCTCTTAGGCACGCCATGCAGCCTCATAATCTCACTGATGAAAACTCTAGCTATGTCAGGTGCCTGATACATCGTACGCATAGGAACAAAGTGAGCACTCTTCATCAGAGTGTCTACTACTACGAAAATCGAGTCATATCTCCTTGCCATCAGTGGAAATCCAACAATAAAATCCATCGAAATAACCTACCAGTTTGATTCCGGAATAACGTTTGGTTGTAGTAATCCTACTGGGTGTCTATGTTCATCCTTTACCTGCTGACATTCTAGACATCTGGCCACATAGTTGGCTATGTCTGCCTTCATTCCCTTCTAGAAGAATAAGGGTTTAAGGTCTGCCCTCATCTTCATGACTCTCAGGTGAGCCATGTAAACTAATCTATGAGCCTCGCTTAGGATCAACATCCTTAGCTCGTTGTTCAGTGGTATGTAGATCTGATTTTTAAACCTCAATAAACCATCGCTATCAAATGAAAATCCTTCAAATCGTGGTACCATCATTGTGTTTTGTCCAATAAAACTCTCGACCTCTTTGTACCAGTCATCTTCACGCTGTAAAGTTAGAATCTTTTCACGTAGATTCGTCTGAAGAGGCAGCACCGAAAAGATGCGCGGTCTACGACTCAATGCGTCTACCACTCGGTTCGCTGTTCCTTTTATGTAAGTAATCTTGAAGTCGTACTCGCTAAGCAATTCCGACCAACGTTGTTGTCGCGCATTTAGGTCGCTTTGCGTAAAGCTGTGTTGTAGTCCACAATGATCACTCTTTAGTTCAAATTTCCGTCCAACAAGGTAGTGTCTCCAAACCTTCAAGGCATATACGATGGCTAACTACTCCAAATCATGCATCACGTAGTTCTCCTCATGCCTTCTTAGTTTCCTCGAGATGTAAGTGATCACTCGTTCGTTTTGCATCAAGACTCTGCCTAAGCATTCCTTGGATGCGTCAGTGAATACCAAGAATTCCGCATCCATGTCAGGGACCTTTAGTATCAATTTTGTTGTCAACAACTCCTTGAGCCTCCGAAATGCTTCTGCGCATTTATCGGTCCAAACAAACTTCTTGTTTTTCTTTTGCAATTATGTGATTGGACTTCCTATCCTCGAAAATACCTCGAAGAACCGTCGATAGTATCCTGCTAAACCCATGAATCTACACACTTTCGGGACATTCTTCAGTGCAGGCCATTGCATAGTAGCCTTGACCTTTGCTGGATCCATGACGATGCATTCGCCGGAGATGACATGCCCTATGTAGTGAATCATCGATTGATAAAATGAGCATTTGGACAACTTGCCATACAATTTGTGCTCTCACAAACACTGTAGTACCAAGTGCAAGTGCTTGTCATGCTCCTCCGTCATCCGAGAGTAAATCAAATATCATCAATGAATACTTGGACGAACTTGTCCATGTATTCGTGGAACACCCCGTTCAACAAACTCATAAATACCCCTGGGGCATTTGTCAGTCCAAATGGTAAAATAGTAAACTCGTAATGTCTAGACCTCATATTAAAGGTGGTCTTAGGGAAATCATCCTCCTTGATCCGTAATTGGTGATACCCTGATCGAAAATCGATCTTTGAGAACACCGTCGCTCCCTTCATTTGATCGAACAGATCATCAATCCTCAGCAACATATACTAATTCTTGATCGTTTCCTTGTTCAATTGACGGTAGTCAATGTAGAGACTCCATGAACCATCCTTATTTTATATGAAAATAACAGGTGCACCCCACGGTGACACACTTGGACGTATTAGTCCCAGGTCCAACAATTCCTTCAGTTGCATTCTCAACTCCTGTAACTCCAGGGTCAACATCCGATAAGGTGTTCTAGCTATCGGTTCAGTTCCCAGTTTTAGGTCTATAGTAAACTCCAATTCCCTCTCCGGCGGCATCCCAAGTAACTCCTCCGAAAATACGTCCGCAAACTCTCTCACCACCGGAAGGTGTTCTAGACCTTTCGCTCTTCCCTTCTCGTTTCACACAAGGATCGCATAAAGCTTGCACTGCTTGCGCATGCTCTTCCATAGCTGTAAGGAAGAGATGAACCTCAGGGAAACTCCCTGTTTCCATCCTACAATCACACATCTCTATCCCTCATCATCTACCAAGCTCAACCATTTCATCTTATAGTTGAGTATCGCCTCATGCGATTCCAACCAGTCCATACCAATCACGAGATCATAAGATCCTAGGATCATGACGTACATGTTGGCCCTTGTGAAAAACTCTCCCAAGTTAAGGATACAGCCCATAACCTTTCCTCCAACCTTTTGTTTGGCTCCCGAGGCCATCTCTACAAAGCTAAACTCATCCTGTTCGACTGCCTTTACCTTAATCCTTTTTAGCGTTGCACCGGAAATGAAACTCTCAGTAGCACCGAGATATATCAAAATACTAAGGGTCTGGTTAGTGATGGTACCTGTCATCTCAAGCACAGTCGACTGATGCTCTGCCTAGCATTTATTCACCGCTACATGAATCCGATGGGCCTTGCCCATATCTCCCATGGTAGAGGGTCCAGCTGATCCAGAATCTCTAGTCCTCTCCACAGGGCCATCGCGCTAGTAGTGTGGCTCACCACACATCCAACACCCCTTCTCTGGTCCAGTACTCCTGGTACCCAAAGTTGAAGATGAATTCTAACAATAAGGCCAAACTCGAACTTCTTGACCTTAAGTTTTTGGGTAACTTGGTGCGGAGCATAATGAAGCAGCTCCAAAACGAGTCTCGTACTCGGGCACTGTGCAACTACCTTGTCGCAAGGTGTTGAACTAGTTGAGATAACGCTCAATGAATTCCTTAGAAACATACCTCTCCTTGAATTGTCCCTCAAACAGTTCCCAAGACATGTCACCAACGACTAGGTTCAAAAGGGGCAGGAGCGTCTTCCACCATAAAAGAGCGGTGCCCTTCAGTGGAAATACCACCATGTGGACCTTCATGCTGGAGGTCATAAACACGAAGTGTGAAGCACACACCTTTCTCTACAACTATTATTCGACGACACCACCATCTGTGACACTCATGGATGCTAAGACTCATCTCTCTCGAGATATTAGAGGATGCTAACGATACTAGCTATTGCACGTTGTGGACCTCCAGGGGCACCCTCTAAATGCGATCTCCACGAGGACACATTAAGGTTTTTACTTAATGCAAGGGCTAATACTCATGGGTTTACTGCAGTGGAAAGCCTGGTGATCCACAGTCGCAGGGTTGAACCCACTTTAATACCATATGTAACGACCCCTTCTTCGTTACGACTACAAGAGAAACAACAGTGCAATTTTTTTTTGACAAAAACAAGAGAACTACAATGATTAAATCTAGACGACACAGCTGACGGCAAGCACCATGCCCATAGAATAGGCAACAACCATTAAGACTCCACACACAGGCATAAGGGCGACTGGGAAAAACATGCACAAAATAACATGGAGGATCGACTACCCGTCTGACACAACATGACCATGCCTACAAGCTGAGGGAAAACCTCCCCATCGCTACACATCGGCCTAGATGAGCAAGACGAGAACCTAAAGGTGCACCAACCTAATGCCTAAAGGTGTTCAACCCATGCACCAAGCAACTTGCAACACCCAACAAACTCACATAGAACGCATCGACTCCGGCCAAGGTCTCACTCGCCGCTATCCCACAGGGCACACCATGATCCCTGTATCAGGAATCATGTCATTCCCAGGTGATAGACGCATCAATAACCTTGGCGCAAACATAAGCTATCCGGACCAATGACTCTAGGAACCAAATAGTGACTGGGAGACTATACCTATCCCCACACAAAAGGTCGATGAGACACAAGAGGATGAAGACAAGGGGTGACACTAGCCCACACAACATCATCCCTTACCCCACCAATCACCCAGGCTAGCCGGTCCACGATTATATTCTAACTTAACATGGGTTCCATTCTAACGGGGCATGTCAAGTTGCAAATTGTTTTGGCATAGATTATCCATCAAATTTTAGCAAGTCTGAATTATAAATTGGTCTTTAACTTAACATCAGATTAAAATTAGATACAATCCAATCGACCATTCTACATTATACCTTAGTCATTAAATTCAATCAATAACATCAATTACGAAACAGTTCAACAATTCCGCATCACAATTTAATCATCAAATTCGATATAAATGACATCGACTACAAAACAATTCAACAATTATGCATCACAATTCAATCATTGACCAAAATTTAATTTAGCGATTTTAACCTCTACTTGGGTCAATACCTACTAAACTATTTAATCATTAATCACAGTCTAAATGGGCAATTTGATATTAATCCAAATCTCCATCCAACTAGCCACCAACTTAATTAACAACATTAATGATTTTATGGTAGAATGCTATCATTATAACAATGATGAACAATTAATCTCGACATGTGGTCTATCTATATTGACCAAACCAACAATACTACCTGTCTTATTAATAATGAGAAGGAAACAACTAACTATTAACTTCGCTATATCAAATTAACAAGGCAATTAGCATAGTTGTTACCTAACCATTAATATAGAAAATGACAAGGCAGTTGACATAACTGTTAACAAATAATTAATAGTGAAATAACAAGGCCATTCTCATGACTGTCATCATAACAAGTAAGATAGCAATGACAATGCGATTAACACTTTAATTAACATAACCATTAGTAAAGCAATGGCAAGGCAATTAAGGTAACAATAAAAATCAATATAATACTGACAAGGCAATTAATAAAACCGTAGAAAGACAATTAATATATCATTAACAGTATTCAGGGCGATTTTCAAGGCAACAAAATAGTTGTACCACATCTCAACAACACGCAGTACACAGTGGTGGCAACTCATGCCCATTCCCAGCAACACATTCCAATTAGATGGCAAGACGTGGTCAATTGGCAACAAAACACAGACACCAACTAAGGGAAAAATGTTGTCACAGTTTAAAGGCCAATTCATGGTCACTTATTGCAATTTCAGTCACATTATCAAGGGAAAATCATGGTCAATTAAGGCAGTGACAAAGTCATCAATTTTAACAGCAACTCGAGGGCATGTAACAACAAATTCGGTCAAGCATTTTAGCATCAATTCGTGGGCATTTACAACAACTCAGTCATTCCTTTTAAATAGTAAAAATCATGGGCAATCAATTGGCAAATCAGTCAACATTTCAAAGGGCAAAAACTTGGTAAGTAATCCAGAAAAACACAACATTAAGTAATTTTCAATTAGTGGGCATTCACACGAATATACACAACACCAATTAATTTGCAATTCATGGGCATTCACACGAATATACGCAACACCAATTAATTTGCAATTTGTGTGCATTCATAGGAATAAACGCAGTAAGTTTTTAAAGAAGAACCCAACCTTCAACAAGCAAAAAAAAAGGTCACCCCAATAGTAAAACGAAATGCTTTCCAGAGAGGGGCGAATTTGCCAGGAAACAAGGTATTTAAAACATAAATTCTTAAGTGCAAGACAATATTCTTCAAGGGGAAACTCACCCCAATGTAAAAACAAAATGCAGACAGAGAAATCATTTCATTTTTCCGTTGCCAGAATACCAAATATAAAAATGCAAACATGGAATCTTTCGTTTTTCCATTTCCAGAATACCAAATGTAAAATGCAGAGATGAGTTCATTTCGTTTTTCCATTGCCAGAATACCAAATATAAAAAAAATGCAAACATGGAATCATTTCTTTTTTCCATTTCCAGAATACCAAATGTAAAATGCAGAGATGAATTCATTTCGTTTTTCCATTGTGATGCAGGAGCATCGCCAACTCAGCAAGCGAGCCAGCACATCAAGTGAAAGTTCAGCTGGATAAACAAACTGATGCAGGAGCATCGCTCCATGTAGCCAGCCAGCCAACCAACCACGTCAGCGCGCATGCATTCATATGCAAAAAGGGAGGCATAGCCTCATTTTAACTTGAATTGAATGTAATTAAATGTCTTAGGATGGTGAGCCATAGAAGCCATGCCTTTGTGCAGGCATTAGATAAGATCATCTTTAATGCAGATCGGCTGAGATCTAGATCCATACGCTGGACTAGACAGCCATTCAATGTAATTTATTAGAGTAGGTGAACCTGGAGGGAAGCGCTCGATGAGCACCTCAAGTAAAAGAGATCTTGATATCCCATTTTGAGTTAGTTGAGCTAGGGTAGAGACTGGTTGTATGAGAGAGACAGAGAGAGATCTCGAGGAACACCATTGTAAAATACATGCATTGTCATTTTTAATATAAAAAAGCAGTTTTTCCTGCGTTATTCTGTCTTATATGCATTTATGTGCGTGTTCTTTGTATATGCTGTGAATGTATGTCATGTGGATGCATTCTGCAGGGGGTTTTGTGTGATTTCAGGCTTGAGAGGTCTTTGAGGCTTCATACCAGGAGGGTGTGACAGAACATGATGTTCTGATAGCCGTGCACATAGAATGCACTTCTGAACTCTGAGGAGTCAGACAAAGACGTGCCGAAGCACAGGACTGAGATCAATAGCTCAGAGGAAGAAGACCTCGAGGTTGCTTAATACCTTGGAGGCGAGGCTATGGATAAGAAACACAGTTGCAGACAAAATCTCTTAGGAGTTCTGTAGGAGCTCTGCCAAGCGGGCATTGAGTGTGTGTACAGTGGTGTACAAAGAAAGGAACTCTCTTGAGAGTTCGAAGAAGGAATAGAATCACTGAAGATTCTGGAAGCTCTGCCAGAGGGGCATTGAGCAGGTGCATAGGTGCACAGGAAGACAAAACTGTTGAGTGTTCTGTGAAAGAGGAGAAGATACTCCGCCAGTAGGGCGTTGAGAAAGTGTGCAAGCAGGTACAACAGAGGAAAGAACTCTTTGGGTTCTGTAAGTTGGAGGAAAGCTCCACTGAGGGAACTTTCACTGGGATACTGAATACCCAGAAGCACTCAAGAGAATCTTGAGCAGAAGGATAGCCAGGAGGCATCCAATTCATTCTCCATCTGAGGGAGAAGAAGGACAGAAACCCATTAGGGCCTGAGTGATTATATAATCTCAGAAGGAACAACATCGTGTGTGCGTAGAGTCTTTGTAAGGAGGGAAGACACCAAAATCCTTTGAAGGATACGAAAGGCGAATAAAATCTCAGGAGGAGCAAGAGTTAGTACACGCATGGTGAAGCCCATGGTTCGGAAGCCCGTTGAGGAAAGAAGATAAGGTTTGAGACCTTGAAGAATTGAATTCCTTCTAAGCGCAGAGAAGAAAGTGTGGAAGCTCGATAGAGCACAACAGCCATTAGATTATGGAAAGAAGAGATCTGGACTATCGAGTAGTTCACGTCCAGGAAGGTGCACAGAAGAGCGCACGAGAAGAACAGATCTGGGTCGTGGGATCTGAGCAGAAATCCCGTCAACCATTAAATCTCGGGAAAATTGGATAGGGTTTAAGCCCAAAGGAGCGGAGGAAGGACCCAAAGGAGTCATCGGGACTCGGCTCCTTAGAGAATCGAGATTTGTGAGGATATAAAATGCTCGCATGTTGGAATCGCGATTCGTGATCTCCCGATAGGATCAAGGCTGTCCAAATAGCAGAGAAACGTGGTGGGAGATCCTGCAGAGTCGGAGATCGGGGATTTGAATGCTCCACGTACATAACAATGGAAATCGCGATATTCCGATACGCGATTTCCCGACGGAGTTAAGGACATAGTGGAGGACAGGTGTAGGAAGGTCAACCCTCACACAGAGTCAATGACAGGTGACATTAGCATATCATGAACTCAGGGTTCGCGAGTTGGAGCCTCAAGGATTTGAGCCAAAAGTTACGAGGTCGTGAGAGGCGATAGCTCAATAACCACCGATTTACGTGTGGGACCACAGAGTAAGTGGAATACAGGTGGCGGAGATCTGAGATCTCGCGAGCTCAGGGATCGTAAGTTGAAAATCCAATATTTGGAGGGTCGAAATCACGAGGGCGCAAGGTCGCGAAAGCGTGACAGGAAGATATCAACATCTCGGCACATCGAGACTCGAGAGTCGGAGAACCGAGCGCTGGGAGTCACGAGCGGTGAAGACGCGATAGTGTCAAAACCTAAACTTCGATAGTGAGCCGGAGAAAGAGCCATGGTCAAGTGATGAAGGCCATGAAGAGTGAACAAGGACCTGTGGATCGGGTAAGTTGAACAGTGATTCCTGAGGAGAATTAGAGAGTCGCTTCATCTCATCAACAGAAGAGAGAAATAGAAACGATCCTGTGAGCAGGAGGTCAGTCATAGAGACCCTGCGGGGTGTGGGAAGGACCTCATTTGCATCAGGTGGTATCAGAGCGGGAATCTGTTTGTATATTGCAGACAGAGGAGTAGAAGGAAGATAGATTTGTTGAGGACTCTGTAATGATTGCTTGCAGGTAGGCAACGATCAAGAAGACAGTCAGCAGGACTGTAATGATGAAGCTGGAACACTCAGGGATGCAAAGTGATAGCAGAAGATCTGTCAAGGAGGCAGATAGAGACAACAAGATGGCTACTGAAGGTCATAAGCAGGCTGAAAAGAAGAGCTCAAAGATGATGAGCACAACAGAAATGGATAAAGAGCTTGCTGACATAAAGCGAGAGATGGAGGAGCTCGAAATGAAGATGCAGCAGAATAAAAATCCAAGATGGGTGTATGAGTGGCCCATGCAGAAGCCAAAGGTAAATTGGCAGTAGTTGATGGTAATAAGACAACACAGGCTGTTAAGAAGATGGTTGAGGTACGCTGAAAACCTCAGACCCATAGAAAAGGAGGAGATGGTTCAGGTATGTGACCCAGAGACTGGGAGAGGTCTCGATGATGATGATGATGATGATGATGATGAAGAATTTGGATTGGGATCGTCTGATGATCTCAAGCACTGCCAGGTGGGAAGAAAAGAAGAAATTCCTAATTGCCAGATGGACAAGGGAACAGAGATGAGATCAACTGATGATCTCAAGGACTGCCATGAAGGCCGAGCAAAAGAAATTCCAGATTGCCAAGAGGGCAACAGATTGAGATTAACTGAGGATCTCAAAGACTGTCATGAGGACATCGAAGGAATTTCGCATTGCCAGCTGGGCAATGATCAGAGATCACTGCGGGATCTCGAAGACTGCCAGGAGGGCAGCGGAAGCATTGAAGATTGCCAGGAGGGAAAAGATGAACAATTGAGATCGTTTGAAGGTCTCATGAAGAGTCCAATTCAACGAGGAGTGCTAATGAAGATGGGATCGGTTGATCTCATGGTCTACCAAGGAAGCAGCGGAAGCGTCCCATGTTTCCAGGTGGGCAGGGATGAGTAGGTGGATTTCGGTCATCTCGAGGAGCTAACCGAGAAGATGAGACTGTTTGAGAGTCTCATAAATTCAGAGATGGAAAAGGATCAGTAGGTACACTTGGAAGAGCATGAAGATCAGAATGATGTTTTGGTGATTGGGGGAATGGAGATATTCCTACCATCTGCCCAGGAGGAGGCAGAAAATTCTGTTGTAGATGGTGCGACAGCAGAAGAACAGTCACAGCTGGAGATGACTGTCAAGAAGAGATTGGAGCAGAATTTGGAATCTGCCCAAGTAGAAAAAGGAAGGGAAAATGAGCATTCTGAGGAGTGTCTCAGCATATTCAGCCAGGGAGCTGAAAAGAAAGAAGCTGTAGCACTGAAGCTAGCAGCAAAAGAAGCCGAGGAGCGGGTAGGTAAGGTTATCACTCCATGGGAGATGGAGCTGGAGATGCTGGAGGATTGGTTGAACAATCCAGAGCCAGTAAGAGAACTGGCAGAATCTAAGCTGTCAGAAAAGAAGATGAATGAGCAGCAGATTAGTCAATAAGAGACTGCAGAGATGAAGTCTGCAGCAGAGTGGTAACTTGAGGCCACAGATGAAAAAGAATATGAAGAAGATGGCATGGGAGATCATAGTGATCTGCCCAATGGCCAAAAATTTTTGCAGCTGGGAAGACTGCAACAACAGGACCAGCCACTGGAGCAGCTGGATAAGGTGATCATGGAGATTAGGCAGCTAATGTTGAAGTCGGCAGAAACTTCCAGCAAGAAGAAGCTGAGAAGAAGGAAAGAAGCAGCAGCAACAACAGCGCAGCGGAAGCAGCAACAGCAACATAATGGAGTGGATGAACAGCTCCAAATATTTATTTGGGATCTAGGAGGACTTCCAAACAACTACAGAGGAAGGTCATGAGCAAGAGCTCATGATTTTTGCAGCTGTGGAGTATGATGTAGGAGCATCGATCCATGCAGCCAGCCAACCAACCAACCACGTCAGCGCGCATGCATTCATATGCAAAAAGGGAGGTGTAGCCTCATTTGAACTTGAATTGAATGTAATTAAATGTCTTAGGCTGGTGAGCCATAGAAGTCGTGCCTTTGTGCAGGTGTTAGATAGGATCGGCTTTAATGCAGATCGACTGAGATCTAGATCCATACGCTGGACTAGACAGCCATTCAATGTAATTTATTAGAGTAGGTGAACCTGGAGGGAAGCGCTCGATGAGCACCTCAGGTAAAAGATATCTTGATATCCCATTTTGAGTTAGTTGAGCTAGGGTAGAGACTAGTTGTATGAGAGAGCCAGAGAGAGATCTCGAGGAACACCATTGTAAAATACATGCATTGTCATTTTTAATATAACAGAGTAGTTTTTCCTGCGTTATTCTGTCTTATATGCATGTCTATGCGTGTTCTTTGTATATGCTATGAATGTATGTCATGGGGATACATTCTGCAGGGGGTTTTGTATGATTTCAGGCTTGAGAGGTCTTTGAGGCTTCATACCAGGAGGGTGTGACAGAACGTGATGTTCTGATAGCCGTGCACATAGAATGCACTTCTGAACTTTGAGGAGTCAGACAAAAACGTGCCGAAGCACAGGACTGAGATCAATAGCTCAGAGGAAGAAGACCTCGAGGTTGCTGAATACCTTGGAGGCGAGGATGTGGATAAGAAACACAGTTGCAGACATAATCTCTTAGGAGTTCTATAGGAGCTCTGCCAAGCGGGCATTGAGTGTGTGTACAGTGGTGTACAAAGAAAGGAACTCTGTTGAGAGTTAGAAGAAGGAACAGAATCACTGAAGATTCTGGAAGCTCTGCCAGAGGGGCATTGAGCAGGTGCATAGGTGCACAGGAAGATAGAACTGTTGAGTGTTCTGTGAAAGAGGAGAAGATACTCTGCCAGGAGGGCGTTGAGAAAGTGTGCAAGTAGGTACAATAGAGGAAAGAACTCTTTGGGTTCTATAAGTTGGAGGAAAGCTCCACTGAGGGAACTTTCACTGGGATACTAAATACCTAGAAGCACTCAAGAGAAGCTTGAGCAGAAGGATAGCTAGGAGGCATCCAATTCATTCTCCATCTGAGGGAGAAGAAGGAAAGAAACCCATTAGGGCCTGAGTGATTGTATAAGCTCAAAAGGAACAACACCGTGTGTGCGTAGAGGCTCTGTAAGGAGGGAAGACACCAAAATCCTTTGAAGGATATGAAAGGTGAAGAAAATCTCAGGAGGAGCAAGCGTTAGTACATGCATGGTGAAGCCCATGGTTCGGAAGCCCATTGAGGAAAGAAGATAAGGTTTGAGACCTTGAAGGAATTGAATTCCTTCTAAGCACAGAGAAGAAAGCACGGAAGCTCGATAGAGCACAGCAGCCGTCAGATTGTGGAAAGAAGAGATCTGGACTGTCGAGTAGTTCATGTCCAAGAAGGTGCACAGAAGAGCGCACGAGAAGAACAGATCTAGGTCGTGCGATCTAAGCAGAAATCCCGTCAACCGTTAAATCTCGAGAAAATTTTACAGGGTTTAAGCCCAAAGGAGCGGAGGAAGGACCCGAAGGAGTCATCGGGACTTGGCTCCTCAGAGAATCGGGATTTGCGAGGATATAAAATGCTTGCATGTTGGAATCGCGATCCGCGATCTCCCGATAGGATCAAGGCCGTCCAAATAGCAGGGCCACGTGGTGGGAGATCCTGCAGAGTCGAAGATCGGGGATTTGAATGCCCCGCACACATAACAACGGAAATCACGATATTCCGATACGCGATTTCCCGACGAAGTTAAGGACGTAGTGGAGGACAGGTGTAGGAAGGTCAACCCTCACAGAGAGTCAACGACAGGTGACATCAGCATATCGGGAACTCAGGGTTCGCGAGTTGGAGCCGCAAGGATCTGAGCCAAAAGTTACGAGGTCGCGAGAGGCGATAGCTCAGTAACCATCGATTTACGTGTGGGACCACAGAGTAAGTGGAATACAGGTGGTGGAGATCCGAGATCTCGCGAGCTCGGGGCTCGTAAGTTGAAAATCCAATATTTGGAGGGCCAAAATAACGAGGGTGCGAGGTCGCGAAAGCGTGACAGGAAGATATCGGCATCTCGGCACATCGAGACTCGGGAGTCGGAGAACTGAGCGCTGGGAGTCACGAGCGGCAAAGACGCTATAGTGTCAAAACTTGAACTTCGATAGTGAGTCGGGGAAAGAGCCATGGTCAAGTGCTGAAGGACGTGAAGGGTGAACAAGGACCTGTGGATCGGGTAAGTTGAACAGTGATTCCCGAGGAGAATTAGAGAGTCACTTCGACTCATTAACAGAAGAGAGAAATAGAAACGATCCTGTGAGCAGGAGGTCAGTCTTAGAGACCCTGTAGGGTGTGGGAAGGACCTTGTTTGCATCAGGAACCCAAATTTTGAAAAGTGCTTTGGGATTGTAGCACAAGTCTTAAATGATCCTTTATGAAGGAGCACCTTTTGTATGTTGTATCAGACCTCGAGCCATACGCTCTTGTCTGAAATAGATAGGAGGCATTTAATAGATTTAATGCAGGTAGATAGGATTTATTTCCAGATTAGACAGTTTTAGAGTTCGAGAGGGAAAACGGATATAGACACCCTCAATTGTATCATTGTAACATTAGGCATTAGAAACATTCAAAAGAGAGGAGCAAACAGAGAAAACTGTGAAGAACACCCATGTACAGACATTTGAATTAATAGAAGAAAGTTCTGATTCAAGTTCATGGCTGGTGTTGTTTCTCTGTGTAGATTGTTTATGTGCTCATGAATGTTTGTTTTTCTGGTTATGCATTTGCTTTGAATATGCTGTGCATGTGATTTCAGGGTTTAAACTGAAGTCTAAGAGGAGAGAATAAGTTTCAATTGTTTCTCTATCTGAGCCAGGAGATTCCTGCAAAGAGTGCAGTTGAATTCATCCGCAAGGAGTGCGTTGATGAGGGCTCGATAGTTTAACTTTTGATCTTACTTGTCCAGGATTGAGAGTTGGTTGTTGAAGCCGTGCGGAGAGTGCACAAGCGGAAGAAGAAGTCTCAGTTGTTAATCTGAGAAAAGGAAGATAAAGATTGCTGCTGCAGGAGTTGCACACAGTCTGAAGGATTCAACACCTAGGAAGTTGTTGAATGTCGAGCGCAAGTAGTGTGCGCAAATCCCTCTGAAGGATTCAGAGTGGAAAAGCTCAGGAGGTTTAGCACTTCCGGGATATTGTCGAAATAAGAGCGTAGGAGTTTTATGCGGAGGAAGGTTTGAGTAGGAGCTACAAGCACAGGCTTTGAAGGACAAAGTGCGAGAAGGAATACTTAGCCATTTTCGAGAAATATCCAAAGGAGGAGGAATCGGCGGCTAGGATTCGCCGAAGGAAACAACGAAATCCTGTAGGCCGTTAGATCTCGAGAAAGTTTCACAGGGTTTAAGTCTGGAGGAGCAGAGAAGATCTCGGAGATTCGGAGTTCGGGATATTAGGGTTTCTATGGTCGTGGAACTCTTATAGAAAGAAATCGTGATCCGTGATTTCCCAAAGGAGCCTCAACCGTTGATTTCAGCGGGGACATGTGGCAAGAGATCCCAAGGATCGTGGATCGGAGCATCGGGTTTCCGGAGACAGGGGCCTTGTATGTTGACATCGTGATTTGCGATTTCACGACACAGTAGGAGCCGTTGATCTGCAAGACGCATGTCCAAGGATCTGGAAGAGTCGGGGTTCGGCATTTCGAGGTTCTCGGTGTCGTGAGAATCGTTGCAGGAGGAGTTCCGAAACTCTGAAACGCAATAACCATGCAGCCACAGTGCAGAGTGGAGGACAGGTGGCATCGACATATCGTGAGCTCGGAGGTTCGTGAGTTGGAGCCGCAAAAATTTGCGTCCAGGTTTACGAGGTCGCGAGAGGCGATATTGTGGCAACCATTGATTAGTGTGTGGGCCCCAGAGTGCAGAAAAGGGGGACAGGTGGCATCAGAGATCGGGGATTGGAGATCCCAGGGGCGTGAATTCTTCGCATTGCAAATTCACGAACTCCGAAGTTCCGATAGAGAAAAGGGGCTTGCTCTCGTGGACCGAGAGGTCACATGTGAAAAGGGATTAGTCAAGGAGAGCTAAGGATTGGAGAGAGGCGATATCGAGGATTGGGAATTGGGGATTTCCGAGGCGATTTGTTTACAATCTCGCAAAAGACGATTTTCTGATAGGAACAATCCCGACCGAAGTAGGGAAATCATGAAGGGAGTATCCATCGGGTTTCAGGTATTTTGAGGCCTGAGTACAGGACTTGAAATCTTGCGAGGTCTGATTCTCCGATAGGCAAAAGGATATCGTCAGGTGATCATTCTGTGGGTGTGGAAAAGTTTCGATAAGGGATTTGAGGAGCACTTGAGCTCTTCGGGCCGAGGAAAGAGAAGGTCCTGGTGGAAGCGAACGTGTACCAGGTGGCGTCTGCATCAAGTGGTATCAGAGCCAAATTATTGTCTGTATATTTCAAGCAAGGGAAGTGAAGAAGAGGAAAGCACTCTGATACACATCAAGTGGTATCAGAGCGAGAGAAACTTCTCTGTTTTCTGTAGCAGAGGAGAAAAGAATATTTTACCATGCCGCCAAGAAGGGAAAGGCAATCACCTGATCCAGAGGATAGGGATGTGCGAAGAAGAGGTAGGCTAGCAGGGAATCTAGAGATGGAAAGGTAGATACGCGATCTCAGAGCGAGATTGGAAGACATGGAAGTAGCGCAGAGACGCACAACAAGTTCTGGAGATCTAAGCGACTCCGAAGGCGAAGTTGAAGCCGAACAGCAAGGAAAAGTTGCAGCCGAAGATGCAGCCAATGAGAAGTTAATCAAGGCTATCGCTCGGATGNGATGAGTTCAAAGACAAAAATGGACATTCCAGTCTATGAAGGAAGTCTAGATGCAGAAGAGTTGTTAGACTGGATTAGGGCTCTTGACACCTACTTCGATTATGAAGATATCGAAGAGGATAAGAAGGTAAGGCATCCTGTCACTAAATTGAAGGGACACGCAGCATTATGGTGGGACGAACTTCAGGAAGATAGACGTTCCAAAGGAAAACAAAAGATCAATATCCTGGATCGAATGATTGCAAAGATGAAGGCAAAATTCATCCCAAGGGACTATCAGATCACACTATTCAGGAGGATGCAGAACTTGAGACAGAAGTTGATGACGGTGAAGGAATACAGCGAAGAATTTTACAAGCTCAATATTAGAGTAGGTCATCAGGAGAGCGATGATGAAAAAGTTGCCAGGTATATGAATGGATTAAGATACGATATCCAGGATGAAATGAGTATGACAACCATCAGAATGGTGGAGGATGTGTATCAGATGGCCTTGAAGGCAGAAGAAAAGTTGAGCCGTAAGCCAGCACAGCGAGGGCGAGGCAGGAGCTAGCCGAAAGGTAAATCAGTTACTCAAGACAGGTTCCATAAATCTAAAGATGACTGGAAGAAGCCTCAGACCAGAATGGAAAGAGGTGGAAGTTCTCAGTGAGGCTAGCACGCTGAATAGCGAATGCAGCAGGCAGAACAGAGCGGAGGATACGCTGATGTTAGTACTTTTCCTCGTACCATAGGTAGAGGAAGAGGCAGAGGAGGAGTCATCACATGCTACACATGTGGGAAGAATGGACACAAAGCAGTTGACTGTCCAGATAGGAAAAAGGATGGAGGTGAAGCTCACATCGTCGAAGCACAAAGGCGAGCTGCTGAAGTAGAAGACGCAGAAGACGGAAGGTCATTGATGATGCGTAAATTTCTCGTAACACCCGAGAAGGAGGTGGAGGACACAGCTCAGAGAAGCAGACTATTCAGGACCGCATGCAAGACCAAGGATAGGAGATGCAAGGTTATTGTGGACAACGGAAGCACCGAAAATCTCGTTTCAACCGAGATGGTGGAAAAATTAGAGCTAGAAATGACTGATCACCCGAGTCCATACAAAGTCTCATGGATACAGAAGGGACATCAGGTGAGTGTCACTAAACAATGCTTAGTGGACATCAAGATAGGAGGATATAATAATAAAATTCCCTGTGATGTTATTCCTATGGATGTATGTCATTTATTGCTAGGCAGACCATGGCAATATGACAGGAACGTAATTCATGATGGGAAGATGAATACGTACACTTTAGAGAAGAATGGGAGAACACACATGTTACTTCGAATAAAAGATAAGGATGTAAAACTAGAAGTAAACAACCAGATACTTCTCATGAGTGGGAAGGAACTTCTGACAGAAGTAAAGAAGAAGGAAGATCCACAATTCTTTGTGGTCAGAAAACCGAAGGTTGTTTTGACCAGAACAAGAGTGGATGATCTGCCCGAGGAAATTCAGGAACTGTTGGAAGAGTTTGATGACATCATCGTGGATGAATTACCTCATTCATTGCCACTGATGAGGAGTGTGAGCCATCATATAGACCTCATACTAGGAGCCAGTTTACCAAACAAAGCAGCATACAGGTTGACGCCGCAGGAGAATGAGGAAGTTAAAAAGCAGGTACAGGAACTGCTGGATAGAGGACTGATCAGAGAAAGTTTAAGTCTGTGTACCGTTCCAACGGTACTTAGTCCAAAGAAGGATGGAGGTTGGAGAATGTGCACTAATTCCAGAGCCATTAACAAGATAACCATTAGGTACAGGTTTCCATTTCCACAGATGGATGACTTGATGGACTGCTTAAGTGGAGCAAAGTTTTTTTCAAAGTTGGATTTGAAAAGCGGATACCATCAGATTCGCATGAGGGAAGGCGATGAGTGGAAGACAACCATCAAAACCAATGAAGGGTTGTACGAATGGCTAGTCATGCCGTTTGGTTTGACGAATGCACCAAGTACATTCATGAGGCTGATGAATGAAGTCCTGAGGGAGTTTATAGGAAAGTTTGTCATCGTATACCTGGACGATATACTGATCTTCAGTAAGACAAAGGATGAAAATTTGAACCATTTGGCCATGGTGATGAGGAAGCTACAACAAGAGAAGTTGTTGATTAATATGAAGAAGTCCTCATTTATGAAGATAGAGCTCATTTATTTGGGTTTTGTCATATCAGAAAATGAATTAAAGATGGATCCAAACAAGGTAGAAGTGATCAAGAATTGGCCATCACCGAGAAACGTTTTCGAGGTGAGAAGTTTCCACGGATTGGCAAGTTTGTACAGGAAATTCATTAGGAACTTCAGTGGAATTAGCGCAGCAATGATGGACACAGTCAAGAAAAGACATAAGTCCTTTCATTGGACTGAAGAGGCAGAGAAAAGATTCAATCTGTTGAAGTGGAAGATCACCGAACAACCGGTTTT
>SNQJ01S0101751.1:38258-48765 GCA_010110895.2 Picea sitchensis
TCTCTCATATATCTTAGATAAGATATTCCAACCAAATCTCCATGATCTTCTCCTTGGAATGGGCTTGAATTATCTCCTCAAATATTGAAATGGTGGAGGAAGTATTTGATAAGTCCTTTGAATTAATCCTTCACATATTCCTATACATTACAAAGCTCACACATATTTGAGATATATATATGAAAACATGTTGATTTTCTAACATTTAATCACAAATTCCTTTTAAATACTAAAATGAATAAAGTGGAGAACAATAAGGTGAAACCCAAGTATATTTATGGAAACGATATCATGAAAGGTTAATGGGGTGATGAAATGTGAAGAATGATAAAGGGAAAGGTGGATGAGAATAGGACATTTCTGAGCCCCAACATACCCCCCAACTTAACTTGTTCCATGTCCTCGTGCAACCATGCATGGGTCTTCTTAAGAAATTTTGGCATCTGAATGTTGGCTTTGAGTGATGATAATGACTTTTTTCAAGGATGGGATTTACATGAGTAACAAATGATGTTTTTCGTATGGTTGGTTCTTGTGTGACAACCATGAATATAAAGAATGTTGGTTCTTGTGTTAACAACATTCATTTCGTTATTTGTTCCCTTGTTGTTATGATAATAATTTGCCCATATTTTTACTGGAAAATGTATGCTATCAATGTGCATAAGGAAAACATCACTTAGTATAAGAAAGCCCTTTTTTTGTTTTTGTATATGTGTGAATCATGCCAATATGTATATCAATTCTTATGAAGTAAAGTGCAACATAGTATCATTTGGAAAAGAAATGTTGGAAAAGAAATGTTCATAACTGGTAAATGAGACGAAAAATGGAATTATGGTAGTGGAAAAGCGGAGTGATGATAGTGAATAATGTCCCCTACCCCCCAAATGAACTGGTTGCATGTCCTCATGCAATGTGGCATAAGTCGTAGAAGTGAAAAAGGAAAGGGAATTTAATGATGAAATTTTCCAAATTATTAATTACTAGCAGTTTGAGGAATTACATGACTAAAGTGTAGAAAATAACATACCTCCACTTACCCAAAATGTTGATGAACTATGCAATAGGAATATGTCTGATACGACAACTAGATCATGGAAGACGTCACCACTGCAAGATCATATGGAAAGTGATTGCTGCTGTAGCTGTGACTGCGGTCTGTTGGATCAAAGAATGTGAAGTGGAGGAAGCTGAACTGCTGCTGAATGCACCATGGAAAAGAGAAAGTATGAAAGGGGAACTGTAGTACTCTCAGATAGCGGTAGTCATGCTACTATAACTGTTGATAGAGTCATGAAAAGTGTATAGTCTTCACCCGCTGCTAAACTTGATGGTACAATTCTAATCATGTGAATGAATGTGTCGATGTCGAGCATGAAAATAAGTCATTGGATTACCGACCAATGATGAATGTCATTAACCAATGCGAGGCAACCCAACATTGATGTCAATGAGTGCCAAGGTACCTGAGTACATCTGGCAAAGTGTGAATGAATGAGTTGATGTCAAGCCACTTGCAAGATTTGACGATCAAGGGACATTGATGTATTCCCATGATTGTCAGTGAGAGAACTTGCCATTAAGGCATGCAAGCCTCTAGGTACTCAAAATGGACTCTAGTGTATATCCTAGATAAAGTGTTGAGGTCTGATGCATGAGCATCGACAACTCATCAAGCGAGCCAACACATTGAGAAGAAACAACTGGACAGCGCCATCACTAATTTTGAAATACTTGGGAATTGTTGCGCCGCTCTTTTATGAAGCCATTCATAAAGAAGAGAACTTGTATTGTAAAAGGGGACCTTGAGCCTTTAAGCTCTCGTCCTTAGTAGATAGGAAGGCATTTAATAGATTTAATGTTGTTATATAGGATATTGATTGTAGATTTGATAGTTGTAGAATTCGAGAGGGAAAACGGATATAGACACCCTCCTTTGTATCATTGTATGATTATTCACTCAGGAGCAAGAAGAGAAGAGAAAGCAGAGGAATTGTGAAGAACACCCATGTACAGGTGGTTTTGAATTAATAGAAGAGAGTCTGTGATTCAATTTCATGTTTGGTGTTGTTTCTCTGTGTATGATGCTCATATGTTCTTGAATGTATGTTTTCCTTGTATGCATTTGCTTTTAAATATGTTGTGCATGTGATTTCAGAGGTTTAAATGAAGTCTGAGAGAGAAGAGAATGAGTTTCAATTGTTTCTCTATTTGAGCCGGGAGATTCCTGCATAGAGTGCAGTCGAATTCATCCGCATAGAGTGCGTTGATGAGGCTAGACAGTTAAACCCTTATTCTCATTCGCCTAGAAGTTGAATTAGGTTGGTAGAGTCGTGTAGGAAGAGTGCAGGATGAACCTAGAGTCTCAGTAGTAAAAGCAAGCAGGAGGAAGGCATAGATTGTTGTTGCAGGGAGTGCACAGAGTCTGAAAGGCTCAACACTTTGAGAGTTGTTGACAGTCAAGCACGAGAGGTGTGCGTGGAGTCTCTGAAGGAGTCAAGGTTGACAAGATCAGGAGTGATAGTTCCTCCGGAACATTGTGGAGACGGAACCAGGAAAAGGTTCGAACAGTACGGAGTTAGAGTGGAAGGATACCTCAAGGAGAAGGAATTGACGGCCAGGATTTGCAGGAGAGATTCGCGAAGTCCCACCGGCCGCCAGATCTTGGAGGAGTTGTGAGTGACTTAACCCTTAGGTGCAGGAAGAAATCCAGAGCCATCGGGATTTGGCTTATCGGGTTTTACGGAGGTGAGAGTTTCATATTGATCTAAATCGTGATTGGATATTTCCTTAAGCCCTTGGAGCCGTCGATCACCATAGGGACAGGTGGCACAAGATCCCGGAGAGTCAGGATTCGGCATTCGGGACTTTCCGGTGCAAAGGATTTGCGACGGGTGAAATCGCGATCCCGCAATTCCCGATAGAATGGAGAGAGAAGGTGACGTGGCGAGGAATTAGCGTACGTGCATGTCAGAGTTCGAGGTTCGGGGATTTGTGGTGCAAGTGAACTGTGGCTTCACACATGCCGATTTCCCGATAGGGAAATCCCCGACAAGAACGAAAGCGTTTACTATTGACCCATCGGGTTTCGGGGTTTTAGTTAGCACAAGAACCGTGCATTCAGGTTTCGCGATAAAGTGAAACCTGATTTCTCGACAAAGCAAAGGGGAGATTGCCGAAAGGGAGATTTCTGTGGGTATTGAGAAATCCCATAAGGAGTTGGAAGAGTATTCTAACTCTTCGGGCCAGTGAAGAAGAAGGTCCTGGTAGTGCGGACGTGTTGGACTAGACAACTGCATCAAGTGGTATTAGAGCGGGACATCTTTTGCTTTTTGTAGAAAAAGAGGAGAAGGGAATACATCATGCCGCCAAGAAGAGAGAGATAGTCACCAGATCTCGAAGACAGGGAGGTGAGAAGAAGGGGTAGGCCAGCAGGAAATCCGGAAATGGAGCGCCATATGAGAGATCTCCGAGCAAGGCTTGAGGAGATGGAAACAACACAAAGACGCGGAGTTGGTGCTGGGGATCTTAGCGATTTCGAAGTAGAAGAAGAAGCTGGACATGCAGAAGAGGTCACAACAGAAGATGCATCAACTGAGCGGTTGATCAAAGCTATCACCAGGATGAGTTCCAAGACGAAAATGGACATTCCAGTTTATGAAGGAAGCCTGGATGCAGAAGAGTTGCTAGATTGGATCCGAGCTCTTGACACCTACTTCGATTATGAAGATATCGAAGAGGATAAGAAGGTAAGGCATCCTGTTACCAAGTTGAAGGGACACGCAACATTATGGTGGGATGAGCTACAGGCAGATAGACGTTCCAAAGGAAAACAGAAGATCAAAAGCTGGGATCGGATGATCGCTAAGATGAAAGCGAAATTCATCCCCAAAGATTATCAGATCACTCTGTTCAGGTGAATGCAAAACCTGAGACAGAAGCTGATGACAGTGAAGGAATACACCGAAGATTTTTACAAGCTCAATATCAGTGCAGGTCATCGGGAGAGCGATGATGAAAAGGTTGCTAGATATCTGAATGGTCTAAGATATGACATTCAAGATGAATTAAGCATGGTTACCATTCGAACTGTTGAGGATGCGTACCAGATGGTTCTGAAAGCCGAGGAAAAGCTGAGCCGAAAACAGGGACAGCGAGGGCGAGGTAGAAGTCAGCCCAGAGGCAAGGCAGTTGCCCAAGAGAAATTCCAGAAACCCAAGGAGGAATGGTAGAAACCTTAGGGTAGGGTTGAGAGAGGTGGAACCTCACAGCGAGGACAGCCACAGGTTGAATAGAGAAGACCACAGAATGATCAGCGAGGAGATTATGCTGATGCAAACACTCTTTCTCGTACTAGAGGTCGAGGTAGAGGAAGAGGTGGAGTGATCACATGCTTCACGTGTGGAAAGTACGGACATAAAGCCGTTGATTGTCCAGACAGGAAAACGGACAGAGGGGAAGCTCACATCACTGAAGCACAGAGGCGTGATGTTGAGTCAGAAGATGCAGACAGTGGAAGATCGCTTGGGATGCATAAGGTCCTTTTGACACCTGAGAAGGAGGTGGAGAGCGTAGTGAAAACGAGCAGACTGTTCAGAACAGCTTGCACAGCCAAAGACAAGAAATGCAAATTTATTGTGGACAATGGTAGCATGGATAATCTCGTTTCATCCGAGATGGTAGAAAAGTTGGAGCTGGAAACAACTAAGCACCTGAGTCCATATAAAGTCTTGTGGTTACAAAAAGGGCACCGGGTAAGTGTCACTAAACAATGCTTGGTTGAATTCAAGATAGGAAATTATAAGGATAAAATTATGTGTGATGTCATTCCCATGGATGTCTGTCATGTATTGCTGGGAAGACCATGGCAGTATGACAGAAATGTGGTTCATGATGGAAGGATGAACACATACACCTTAGAGAAGGATGGGAAGACACACATATTGCTTCCGATAAAAGATAAAGAAGTAAAACCGGAAGTAAGAAACACAATACTTCTCATGCGTGGGAAGGAACTTCTCACAGAGATGGAGAAGAAAGAAGATCCACAATTCTTTGTGGTCAGGAAACCGAGAATTGTCCTGACTAGCATAAGAGTGGATGATCTACCAGATGAGATTCAGGAACTGCTAGAGGAGTTCTCTAACATCATCATGGATGAATTACCTCATTCATTGCCAATGAGGAGTGTGAGTCATCACATCGATCTCATACCCAGATCCAGTTTGCCGAACAAGGCAGCGTACAGGTTGACGCCTCAGGAGAATGAGGAGGTCAAAAGGCAGGTTCAGGATCTTCTGGACA
Source organism: Picea sitchensis (assembly GCA_010110895.2). Taxonomy (NCBI): domain Eukaryota; kingdom Viridiplantae; phylum Streptophyta; class Pinopsida; order Pinales; family Pinaceae; genus Picea; species Picea sitchensis. Next base: position 43,566 of record SNQJ01S0101751.1, read on the forward strand.
AAGGACTGGTCAGGGAGAGCCTTAGTCCGTGTGTTGTTCCGATAGTACTAAGTCCGAAGAAGGATGGAGGCTGGAGAATGTGTACAGACTCCAGGGCGATAAACAAGATTACCATCAGGTACAAATTTCCACTGCCAAGAATGGATGATCTGATGGATTTCCTAAGTGGGGTGAACTATTTTTCGAAGATCGATTTGAAAAACGGATATCACCAGATTCGCATGAGAGAGGGTGATGAATGGAAGACAACATTCAAGACAAACGAAGGTTTGTACGAATGGCTGGTCATGCCGTTTGGTTTGACAAACGCGTCGAGCACATTCATGAGGCTGATGAATGAAGTCCTGAGGGAATTCATCGGAAAGTTTGTCGTCGTATATCTGGACGATATACTGATTTTCAGTAAGACCAAGGCTGAACACTTGAGACATTTGGCCATTATGATGAGGAAACTACAACAGGAGAAGCTGTTGATAAATATGAAGAAATATTCATTTATGCAGACAGAGCTCATTTATTTGGGTTTTGTGATTTCGGCAAATGAATTGAAGATGGACCCAGAGAAAGTGGAAGTGATCAAGAATTGGCCATCACCGAGAAATGTTTTCTAGGTGAGGAGTTTCCATGGATTGGCTAGTTTCTATAGAAAATTCATTAGAAATTTTAGTGGAATTAGAGCAGCAATGATGGACACGGTGAAGAAGCGACATAAAGTTTTTCATTGGACAACAGAGGCTGAGAAAAGCTTCAATCTGTTGAAGTGTAAGATCACAGAGCAACCAATTCTGGTGTTGCCTGATTTCCAAAAGACATTTCAAGTGAAATGTGATGCTAGTGGGTATGCTGTAGGAGGAGTCTTGAGTCAGGATGACAGGCCAGTTGGCTATTTCAGTGAGAAGCTGGATGAAGCAAAGCTAAAATACTCCACGTATGATAAGGAGTTTTATGCCATCATACAGGCATTGAAGAAGTGGAGGCATTACTTAATACCCAAGGAATTTGTATTGTACAATGATAATCATGCATTGCAGTTTGTGAGTCAACAAGAGAAGTTGAACCAGAAGCATGCAAAATGGGTAGAGTACATGCAGAATTTCACGTTTGTAATCAAACACATTTCAGGGACTGCTAACAAAGTGGCTGATGCTTTGATCAGGAAATGTTTGTTGCTACAGGAGTTCAGAGTCAAGACATTGGGTTTTGAGAATCTGAAGGACATGTACACCGGAGATGCAGATTTTGGGGAAGCATATGAAGCAGCTGAGAATCCAGTTCTCATGGATCAGAGTCCTTGGATAGACTACATGATCTAGGATGGATTGCTGTTTAGAGGCAATCAACTGTGTATCCCAGATTGCTCCATGAGGGAGAATCTGCTAAAGGAAAAACATAGCGGGGGCTTAGCAGGTCACTTTGGTCATGATAAGACATTCGCAAAGCTGAGCGAAGCATACTTTTGGCCAGGTATGTGAGCATATGTCAAAAGGTTTGTTGACAGATGCAGGATTTGTATCAGAACACGGGTTTTTATCAGCCATTGCCCATACCAGAGAGGCCATGGGAGGCAATTAGCATGGATTTTCTATTGGGTTTGCCGAGAACACAAAGAGGGGTTGATTCCATCTTTGTAGTGGTGGACAGGTTTTCGAAGATGGCACATTTTATTCCGTGTCAGAAGACTAGCGATGCGACTCACATCACAAACTTGTTTTTCAAAGAGGTTGTTAGACTTCATGGATTGCTGAGAAGCATAGTCTCAGACAGGGATACCAAATTCATAGGTCATTTTTGGAGGATGCTATGGAAGAAGCTAGGGACTAATTTGGCTTTTAGTTCAGCTTACCATCCGCAGATAGATGGACAGACTGAGGTGGTTAATAGAGTCTTGGAGATTTGCTGAGGAGCTTGGTGACAGAACACCACAGCAGCTGGGATAACATATTTCCGCAGACAGAGTTCGCGTACAATGATTTGATGAATCGGAGTACAGGAAGAAGCCCATTCCAGATTGTGTATGGGACACAGCCAAGGGGAGTTTTTGAACTCAGGGAGTCAGAACAGGCTGCAACTAGCAGTGCTAGCGCTGAGGAATTCGCTGAAGCGATGAGAGAACTTCACAGCAAGGTGAAGCAGCGATTGCAAGACTCAAATCAGGAGTATAAGCGAAGAGCAGATCAGCATTGGAGACAACTTCAGTTCCAAGTTGGCGATCTGGTTCTGGCACACTTGAGGAAAGAAAGGTTCCTAAGGGGAACATACAATAAACTCAAAATGAAGAAAATCGGACCATGTAGAGTCCTAAAGAAATTCGGAGAGAACGCTTATGAAATTGAGTTGTCGGATGGCATTGGGATATCTCCGATATTTAATGTTTCGGATTTATACCCTTACAAGGTTGGAGAAGAAGAAGCTGGAACTGAGGAACCAGTGATCCAGTGGATGAAACAATTGCCAGTAGCTGAAAAACTGCATATGCAGTGTATACTAGACAAGCGAGTGGGAAAGAAGACCAGGCGTAAGCAGTACTTCGAGTACCTGGTGAAATGGAAGAATCACCCAGTGGAGGATTCCAGCTGGGAAACCGAAGCAGTGATACAGAGGCATGGAAAGACTGTGCAGGAGCTCATGGACAGGAGCCCATGAAATTTTTCAAGCCAGGAAGTATGATGCAGGAGCATCGACAACTCATCAAGCGAGCCAACACATTGAGAAGAAACAGCTGGACAGCGCCAGCACATATTTTGAAATACTTGGGAATTGTTGCGCCGCTCTTTTATGAAGCCATTCATAAAGAAGCGCACTTGTATTGTAAAAGGGGACCTTAAGCCTTTAAGCTGTCTTCCTTAGTAGATAGGAAGGCATTTAATAGATTTAATGTTGTTAGATAGGATATTGATTGTAGATTTGATAGTTGTAGAATTTGAGAGGGAAAATGGATATAGACACCCTCCTTTGTATCATTGTATGATTAGTCATTCAGGAGCAAGAAGAGAAGAGCAAGCAGAGGAATTGTGAAGAACACCCATGTACAGGTGGTTTTGAATTAATAGAAGAGAGTCTGTGATTCAATTTCATGCTTGGTGTTGTTTCTCTGTGTATGTTGCTCATATGTTCTTGAATGTATGTTTTCCTTGTATGCATTTGCTTTTAAATATGTTGTGCATGTGATTTCAGAGGTTTAACTGAAGTCTGAGAGAGAAGAGAATGAGTTTCAATTGTTTCTTTGTTTGAGCCGGGAGATTCCTGCATAGAGTGCAGTCGAATTCATCCGCATAGAGTGCATTGATGAGGTTAGATAGTTAGACCCTTATTCTCATTCGCCCAGAAGTTGAATTAGGTTGGTAGAGTCGTGCAGGAAGAGTGCAGGCTGAACCTGGAGTCTCAGTAGTAAAAGCAAGCAGGAGGAAGGCATAGATTGCTGTTGCAGGGAGTGCACGGAGTCTGAAAGGCTCAACACTTTGAGAGTTGTTAACAGTCGAACACAAGAGGTGTGCGCAGAGTCTTTGAAGGAGTCAAGGTTGACAAGCTCAGGAGTGATAGTTCCTCCAGAACATTGTGGAGACGGAACCAGGAAAGGTTCGAATAGGACGAAGTTAGAGTGGAAGGATACCTCAAGGAGAAGGAATAGATGGCCAGGATTCGTAGGAGAGATTCGCGAAGTCCCGCCGGCCGCCAGATCTTGGAGGAGTTGTGAGTGACTTAACCCTTAGGCGCAGGAAGAAATCCAGAGCCATCGGGATTTGGCTTATCGGGTTTTATGGAGGTGAGAGTTTCGTATTGATTGAAATCGCGATTGGCGATTTCCCGAAGCCCTTGGAGCCATCGATCACCATAGGGACAAGTGGCACAAGATCCCGGAGAGTCGGGATTCGGCATTCGGGACTTTCCGGTGCAAAGGATTTGCGACAGGTGAAATCGCGATCCCGCGATTCCCGATAGAATGGAGAGAGGAGGTGTCGTGGCGAGGAATTATCGCACGTGCATATCGGAGTTCAGGGTTTGGGGATTTGTGGTGCAAGTGAACCGCAGCTTCACACATGTCGATTTCCTGATAGGGAAATCCCCGACAAGAACGAAAGCGTTGACTATTGACCCATCGAGTTTCGGGGTTTTATTTAGCACAAGAACCATGCATTCAGGTTTCGCGATAAAGCGAAACCTGATTTCTCGACAAAGCAAAGGGGAGATCGTCGAAAGGGATATTTCTGTGGGTATTGAGAACTCCCATAAGGAGTTGGAAGAGTATTCTTACTCTTCGGGCCATGAAGAAGAAGGTCCTGGTAGTGCGGACGTGTTGGACTAGACGACTGCGTCAAGGTCATTGGGGCAAGACTTGTTGAAAGGTGGGCCTTAAGGAATCCCACATCAGTCAACACGAGTTTGGATAAAAAGAGTGGTAGGACTATAAATAAAAAGATCTCAATCGTAACAGTGTGTATGGAAAGGCAATTTAGTCAGGGAAAGGGAGTTGGATAGTTTTATTGGCAAGGAAAATTGACCTGAAAAAGATAAAGAGGTGTATGCGACTCAGAAAGATAGGCATGTGCGAAGTCATGAAGGAGAAGTAAATGGAAGATGGGCTTCAACACAGGGATGAACAAGCTGCTTTGAAGGAGAAATGTGCAGAAGGCATTCATGGCGCAAATGGTTTTATAAACGGGTTTATGTGTAACCGCAAATGCCATGATGTTTATGATGAGTAACAAATCCTTCAAGAAGTCAAGAAAACATGTCTTTATTTTCAAAAGTGTTGTGATTTTTGAAAATCACTTAAGCAGCAAGATGTGATCAGTCGCGCGCCTGCAAAAAACTTAGTACAAATCCTGCATGAAAACTGGTGAGATGTTCGAAGAAAAACAAAACATGCAGAAAGAAGGACAAATGTGACAAAGGAAAAAAATGCGACGTATCCCGCTTGTCTTGATCATTGTGTGTGTGTTTGTTTCATCGTTGCTTGCTTGGAGTAAAAGTGCAAAACATGTGTTCACTATTGTTTTCAAGAATTTATAAAAACATCCATTTGCAATGTCATTTATTTTTGTCGTTTTATTTTATTTATTTTCTTTATTTATTTATTTTTATTATTATGGTTGACCAAATGTTTATTATTATTTACATATTATTATTATATTTTTTGTTTTATAAGAAAACAAAAGAAATAAAAACAATTTTTTATAATAAACAAACAAGAGATGTTTTT
>SNQJ01S0101752.1:9774-20250 GCA_010110895.2 Picea sitchensis
CGTGTGATGGTATTTTTGTGATTCTTTTTATGATTCCTAATCTATATGTTGTGACAGACTTTTGAAGTTTTTTATGCATGTGTGATGATGTCTTGATGTGATATATGCCAATCTAACACTAGGTTAGTCGTATTATCTGTTGTTTGATTGAATTGTAATGGAATATGTGTAAACGTTATTGAATAAAAATGTCGAGATAAGAGTCTAACTTGCAGGTATTTGCAGAAGAGTCAAGGATCGCGGACATGATACACATTGTTGAGCTGCAGGATGGCAAGCTAGGAATCTAATAAGACGCTAAGTTGACGAATGTGGCGGTGACTGTTCTCAGCAATGAGGCCAATGACAGTTGTGTATTCTTCTTGGTTGTTAGTTGTTGAGCCAAAACATATGTCACTGGAGTGGAGCAGTTCATGTGAGGGGGTATAGAGGGCCCAAGCGGACAAAGAGAGATTCTGTGTCTAGCAGCTAGCTTTGTCAGCGTAACTGATGTGGTAGGTGAATGGAGGAGACATCTATCAATAACACAAATGGTAGGTCATACATAAGGCATGGAGGGGAAAAAAGAAGACTAAAAACTCTACAAATGTGTACAAAAAAGAAAGAAGCCTAGTGTAGAATGACTATGCTCAGGCGTAAAATTTATTTAAGTATAACCCATTGACAGGTTCTTTGAGAGGATAGCCTTTTGGAGAGGCCAGGATGTATGCGCCTTTAGTGAGGTATTGTTTGACGATGTAGGGTCCATGCCATAATGACTCGAATTTTCCATGACCGAGGGTATCGTGAGCGATATCATAGACTAGGACGAGGTCTCCTTCGTTAAATGAGTGAAGGTTGACACAACGATCAAAGGTGGCCTTCGAGCGTTTCCTATATGCCTCATTTTTTTGTAATGAAGACCGACAATATTCATCCAGTGACTCTAAGTTCAACAAGCGCTGCTCCATTGGAGCAGTGTCGAGTAATAGCTTGATAGCAGTGCACAATGTGGGAATTTCACACTCAATGGGAAGAGTGGCTTTGACCCCATGGATGATATAAAATGGTGTAAAACTAGTGGTAGTTTTAACTATCATGTGATAAGCCCATAGTGATGAAAACAACATATGATGCCAATTGGCCTTATGTTTGTTAACAATGCCCTGCAACATGGTTTTGAGGACCTTGTTGACAACCTCTACCTGTCTGTTGAACTGAGGGTAGTATGGGGAGGCGAACTTGTGGGAGAAGCATAACCTTGAGGAGAGTTCGACGAAGATCGCATTCTCGAAGTGTTTCCCATGATCGGAGAATAATTGTAGTGGGACTCCAAAGCAGGAGATGACATGATTAAAGAAAAAACGCACTGCAATGTCAGCGATGTTGTTGAAGGTAGGCATGGATTCGACCCATTTAGTAAAGTAATATACTTCCATGATGATGTACTTGTGTCCATTTCTAGATGGAGGGTTTCAAGTCATGAAATATATGCCCCATTTTCAAAAGGGGCCGATAGTGATGAATGGGTGTAGAAGAGCGGGTGGCGCTAGTGCTTTGTTTGCATAAAGTTGGAATTTGTCACATAGCTTCATAGCATGAATGTAGTCATGAAACGATGTGGGATAGAAGTAGCCTGCTCGAATGATTTTCTAGGTGGTGGACATCCCTGAGAGGTGGCCACCGCAGGCGTTGCTGTGGAAATCATTCAATACTCTGTCGGCTTCGTCAATGGTCAAACATCGACGGAGTATGGTTTTGACCCCACACCGGTATAAGATGTCACTGATGAGGGGATATCGAGGTACATGATGGCGAATGCGTCGATGATCGTCTCAAGAGAGGTGAGACCCAAACTTCTGTATCCGAAGGTAGACAAGAAGGTCGCCATACCAAGAGTCATCCGAGGGGATGTAGAAGAGGTGTTCATCGGGAAAATCCGTATTGACGGTTGAACTTGTAGCATCTGAGGGAAACTCCATGATGAGTTCGGCCAGAACGAGTGCTTTCTTTCTTTTGGGAGTTGAAAAATCTAGGTCGTATTCCTGAAGGATGACAATCCATCGAGAAAATTTTCCATTAATTTTCCGTCGACTAAGCAAGTACTGCATGGGGCTAGAATATGCCACAACTTTGGTAGTGTGAAGAAAGATATAATGACATAGTTTTCGAACTATGAGGACAAATGCGAGGGCTAGTTTCTCTTCATGATTGTATTCCAGTGGTGGTCCTGAAAGGTTTTTAATAATGTAGTAAATAACATGCTCGTGACCACCATCTCCTAGTTGGACGAGAACTCCTACTACTGAGATGGATGAGGCTGATAAGTAGAAGATGTAGTCGTGATCATAGTTAGGTGGACTAATCAAAGGGGCATTGGAGAGAACCACTTTTAAATCATAAAAAGTGGTTTGGGCATGTTCATCCCATCGAAAAGGGATATGATGAGGCAATAAATGAAGGAAACTGAGCGCACGAGTGGTGTAATATGGGACAAAGCATTGCAAAAAGTTGGCTTTTCCTTGTAGGCTCTGCAGTTGGTGTAAATTTCGAGGTGGTGGAATTTTGTGATAGATTGGACCTTGAGGGGGTCCACAGTGATGTCTTGTTGGGAGACGATGAACCCAAGAAAGCGTCCGACAGTGATGCAAAATACACACTTGAGGGGGTTCAAGTGGATATTATATTGGCAACACCGTTGAAAGACAAATCGTAAGTCGTCTAGATGTTGAGTACATTTCTTGGATCGAGAGGTGAGGTCATCCAATTAAGTGAGAATGATGCAAGTGATATCATGGAAAACATAAGTCATGGCCCATTGGAATGTCACGCCTGCGTTCTTGAGTCCAAAAGGTATGAAATGATACACAAAATTACCCCATGGGGTGGTAAATGTGGTTTTATACTAATCTGCTGGATGGATCTGGATTTGATTGTAGCTAGAGAAACCATCCATGAAGAACAAGGCCTCATGGATGGCACAGTCATCGATAATTTGGTCGATGAAAGGCGTAGGGAAGTTGTCTTTGGGACAAGAATGATTGATATCGCAAAATTTGGTCTAGACAAGAATGGTGCCCTGTTGTTTGTTAATGGGGATGGGGTTGGAGACCGATGACGTGTATGCGATGGGGTATATGAACCCAACAACATAGAGTTTGTCAATTTCATCTTTGATGGTCGTTGTTTTGGACGGGTGCAGTGGGCGTTTCTTTTGACATACAAGGGTGATATCTGGCCATGTGTCGATACGATGTTTGACAATAGAAGGACCAAGGCTGGGCATCTCCATGTATGACCAGGAAAAAATGTCATGGTATTCCTGAAAGAGAGCTTTGTAAGTTGTGAGTTCCTCAGGGGAGCATGCAATGCCAATGGTGATTTCCTCTATGATTCCTAGTTTGATGGAAATGTCAATTTTGATAGTGGGGGAAATTTTGGCCATGTTACCTTCTTCAAAAGCATGGGGGGCATGGATAGGGTTGTTGAACCAGTCTATATTCCCTGATGGGGTGAAATCCTTTGTTTCGATTGCACATATGGATCCTTGGCTAAGAGGTTCAAAGGCTTCATGTGAGAGAAAAAGTGCTATGTGATGGAGTGCATTCCATGGGAAATCGGGGGTAGTTAGTTCCTCGAGGATATCTTCGTCACAGTGAAAAATGCGAGAATATAGTGGATCCGAGGGAGTAACCTTGGTGACTGTCACCGTATGGTTGTCTTCAGGTGGTGAAGATGTAGAGGGGGTATCGTAAGGATGGTGCAATGGTGTGCTTGACATAAACCAAATTTTCATACATTGTGGGTTGTGAACCATGGGTGGGGGTAAGATTTCCTGAGGGAAATGAGTCAAAGAGTTGGGAGGGTTTGGGGGTAAATCCTCAGGTAGTCTATCCATGAACCATTGAGGGGTAGGAAGTGCCTTAGTTTCATGGGAGGTGATGTGAACATTATCTAGAGAGGGAGTAGGGGGAATCACTTGTATCATAGGAAGTGAGGTGGTTGGAGGATTTTGAATAAGGGTTGTTTGACGATGCCCATATTAAATGATCGTAGGACACTGGTATGTGAAATTATCAAGTGATTCAAAAAGAGAGAAAGGACATCTCATTCGTTCATTGACTGATGTCGTGACATAATGGATGTCAGTGACTTGGGTACTTGATGACGTGGTTGAAGAGGGGTCTTGCTAAAATCTCTGGCGTACTTCTATTAGTGTCTCTCGAAAATGAGGTAGCACAGGGCAATGATGAGTGTAGTGGCCATAATATGAACAGATGGCACATGCGAATTTGGTTTGCATCCCTTTGCTACCTGTAGTAGGGGATGCGGTGGTAATACTAGGTGTGCTTGGTGAAGCGATGAGCGAGGTGGTTGCTTGAGGGAGTTGTATCAAATTGCGTAACTCAGGGAGAGAGGGACATATATTTGTGGGGTGTCCCTCTCTCTCTCATAGTTCGTAAGGAGGTTGAACTCAGGGGAGAAGTGGAGTGATGGGATATTTCTTCTTCTTTCTACCCCCAGCCATAGCGGCGGTGCTAGCAAGAGGGGATGAGGGTGGTGCGGTTGGAGTTAGTACTGGAATCTGCATCTGGATTCCCTATGTTTGGGGAGGGAGGGATGGTTGAGGTACAATCGAGGGTGGGTGTAGATACAATATCGGAATGGAAAGCACCATGTTGGGAAGGGTAAGCATTGCGGCTGCTTGAAAATATTGTATGCCCAGTGGGGGGTAGAAGAAGGGGATTTGAGTGATGGATTGGGGGATTGTGTCCCAAACCAAGATTTTCCCTTGGGGAAGGGTGAAATTGGGAGTAAGTGGTGTCATAGGGTTATCAGGTAATTCCTAAGGTAGGTTTTCTTCCACTAGTCGGACATGGGGGAGTGGAGTAGCCTCTGTGGGAGGAACAGTATCTCCAATGTCAGTTCCATCAGAATATATGACACACACTTGTGCTGAGGGATGTATGAGCGGTGGTGCTCCATAGTATCTCCCCAGTAAGGATGGGTCCTTGAAAATTCTAGGGGCCATCTCTATGAGTGGGTAGGCATCAGAATTAGTGTGGACAAGAGGTAGGATGTTATCGATGTTGGAGGAATGGTTGGGCTCGTAATGTGAAACTTGGTCGATGGTGATGATCTTCCCATTGTGGGGGAACATGATTATTTGAAACACATAACATGCCACAACCTTCATAGCATACATGTAGCTATGTCCAAACAAGATGTTGTAATTGAGCATAGCATCGATAACCTCAATGTCAATAATAATGGCTTTTCCTTGAGTTCAATGGGGACATTTTGAAAGAGCTCTTTAGAAGAGGATGGTCATCCATCATAAGCTCTCAAAGTGATGGCAGATGGTATTAGCTCAGGGGATCCAAGTTTCTGATATACCATTTTGGACATGATTCATGTGGATGCACCTTCGTCGATGAACTATGATGTTTCGAATCTTGACTGGTCTCTGGAAAGCTACCAAAGTAGGGAGACAAGGTTCTCCACAATCTAGATCAAATGTGATGAGTCTAGTATCAGCAGGGTCAACTGCCCCCAAGGTAGAAAGAAATGATTTTCATTCAGTGGGACAGGTTTGGAGGACCTCAAAGATTGACATGGCTCCAGGATATTGCGCCAAGTCATCAACCAGACTATAATTGTGTGCCACCCTAGCCTGTAACACCCTGTTTCCCCCAGCCTGTAAAAGTAATTATATTGGCTGAGAACTATGGAAAACTCAAAGACGTGAATTTTTGATTTGACGGACCTTTGTATAAAAGTTCGATGAATGTAAATTATGTTATGAATATGTTTTGCATGACTGCTAGGAGGCGGATGTGCGAAAACAGACCATGATGGCTAATGAGAGGTGGTGGAAGGGACTTGGAATGGTTGCATTAACTTCCACTGAGCCAGTACTGTACTGGTTTATACTTTCTCACAAACCAAAGCAGCCCTATGATCCTAGAATGGATTTTCCCATCAGATTGGTAGGTGGGGAGGCTCCTCAAGAGTTAAATGAGGGGATGGGGGTGAACCACCCATCTGTAGCAACCCTTAGACCTGACCACGGATAGTGGAATTTGTGCCACACGCAACCTTACAGACAGAAATTGGCAAGAGAAGAAATGTGGTAGGAGGAGGGAGAGTGCAGTGCGTGTGAGGAGGATCATGAAAGAGGATTGAGAAACCCTATAAATGAAGGGAGTTATGAATACCAGGAAAAGGAGAGTAACCTTCATCTTGGATTATTTTCCTGTATCAGGAGAAGGAGATTAACCTTCATCTTGGATTTTTTCCCTGTATTAGGAGAAGGAGAGTAACCTTCGTCCTTGATTTCTGTTGAGCTGGAAGTAGCAGACTAAACCTAAAAGCATCATGGTCTAGCTCGGGGGTGGCTAGTGGTAAATCATTTTGAAGTCACTAAGCCTACGGTTGGGTGGAAACGAGCACTCCTCTCAGCAGTTGCATCACGCCTGGTAGATCTAATAAGTGTTTTATACTTTGTATTTTGAACTGAATATCATGAATGCATGCTTCTGTTTATATGCCTATAATGATTTCTGTGTAGACTGATTGCCTGGTGTTTTAAACTGGAAAATAATGGATGCATGTGTATTCTTATATGTCATCGTTGGTTTCTATACAAATGGTTAAGTCTGGGGCTAGAAGGGTAGCTCTCTAAGGTCTCGGAGTCATGGGAGTTTGAAGCTCCGAGAAGTTGAATTTCGTGATTCAAGCTCAGAAGGGATAGCGAGCCCAATTATAGAAAGAGAGAGAATACCCCATCACTTGGTTGACAAACGGTCGAAATCCTTTTGGGAATACCCCAGATCTGTCAAGACTGATGGATCTAGAGAAGGAGTGTAGGCATTAACACCTTGACCCTTTCAGACTTCACATTTAGAGATGGGCTCTCGGACTGTAGATCCAAGGATCTGACAGAGTCCTATTGACCGTCGATCTTGGCATTTGTATAGGCAGGAGAGCATCATTTTGCTAACTCACAATTTAGAGAAATCAAGGGTAGGGCTGCATGAAATCACGATTCACGAGATCGTGATGTGATCACGACCATTGGATCCAAGGCACGAGAGGACCATTGGATCAGAACCTTCGTGGGTATCACCTATCGGGGGTTCGAAACTTGAGAGAGTTTCTTTTCGATTGTAGAAGTCATGAGATGCGAGTAACACTAGTATTTAACCTAGCAAGTGGGTGATACGTGGTGGACACGTGTCACACTGGGAAAGAGTCAACCCACTGTTGAGTTATCATGGCTCGGGGTTTCGCAGGATCAAGAAGTTGCACCTTGATCACTAAGGCTGTGAAACGTTGAGAGCCGAGGTCTCATGCAATGGGCGGTGGTGACATAGCTCATGAGTAGAGTATAATGGGGTTGACAAGTAGCATGTGCACATTGTTTCGATAGATTCCATGCAACATTGAACTATCGCGTCTCGGGGATTCGCGAAGGAGGAGAACGAGAGCTCAACACCTCGACTGGCGAGGTTGAGAGTGGTGCTAGTGTTTGGAATAGCCTACGGTTACATGAGGCGGGCGCTAGTGAGGAGGGATCCATACCCGTATAGCATCTCGAGTATCGATGTTTGGAGAAAAGGGAGTCGAGAGTCTTGATTCCTGACTCGCGAGTTGCGAAAGGCGCTTGTGCTAAGGCCAACTTGTGGTCATTTGGAGGAGGATAAGGGAAGAGAGGGTCTATGCTAGGCCCCATAGAAGTCTCGAGGATTCTGCCCCTCGAAGAAAAAGACAAAAAATCTAACTTACTGTAGTGGGTGTGTGACAAATTGGTATGAGAGCATGGTGAAAACACTTGGCCTATTTGGGCTCATGAATGAGTTGCGCAGAAACTCCATTTGGAGTACTCTTAAAAAAAGTAACCTTCTATCTTAACCCCTTTATCAAAATTCAAAATTAAGAATGAAAATTCCTATTGTGTGTATGCATTTGAAAAATATGAATTATGCACTGGTTATAAATGAATGTAAATATTGACTAACAATAAGTGTTTTTCTTGCACAACAAGCTGACAATCAACTATGGGAAACTACAAACGCATAGAATGGTGATGCACCACGAAGTGGGGGATGGCTCCCACAATAGAGATGAAGAGTCTGACGAAAGGATAGTGGTAGAGACCCCTCCCGATATAGCTAAGATTGTGATAAGCCTCATGATCAAACTACAGAGCTGCAAAGCTGACAATGAGAGGTTGATAAAAGAGCAAGAGAAGCAGACATAAATTAATGCAGTCTTGCTACAAATTTATCTGACATACAAAGACAATCGCAGCATGAACCTGACACCAGTCACATGGACCAACAACAGACAAAGAAAAGTCGAAGTCCACCTGAGATACAGAAACGTGGTCTTTTAAGTGGCCACACTGGGAAGAGCACCTCTAGAAAGGCCCACCCCAGAGATAGGGGACAAGCGTCGGACGATTCCTCAGGAAAGGAAGCTAGTGACTCGGAGGGATCTTCTATCAGCAGAACTACTTCTTATTCCCGAAGAAAATGGAAGAAGCGAAAGCATTCCAAAATTCACCATCTCAAAGAATTCAAGAAGGCTAAACCACCCTCTTTTGACGGTGAAATAAAGAAAGGGGAGGAAGCGGAGGCTTGGATGCTTGGACTAAAGAAGTATTTTAGAGTCCATGATTTCTCAGAAAACTTGAAGGCCCGAGTAGCCACTTTCAACTTTAATGGAAAGGATTCCATTTGGTGGGAAGACCTTAAGAATGTAAAAGGGATTCACGAAGACGACCTATCTTGGGAATAGTTTGAGAAATACTTCAGAAATAAGTATATGTCGGAAAAGTATTTTGACGAGAAGACTAAAGAATTCTATGAACTCAAACTGGGGCAACTCACCATAGTGGAATATGTAAGCAGATTCCTTGAGTTGTTGAGGTGCGTACCCTATATAAAAGCAGAAAAATCAAAGGTGCAATGATTCATCAGCGGACTACCTAAAAACTATCAGAACAGGATTGAGTTTGACGAGCCAAAGACCGTAGAAGACACTATCCGAAAGGAAAGATATTGTTACGAACAGCTGGGGCATCGGATAGAACCTTTCAAAAAATGGAAGCAGAATATTAGTTCGGGATTCTAGAAAAAGGGGTTTAAATCCCCAAGATTTAAAAACTATAAGAAGGACTCAAGGACAAGCTTCCCAACCCGAAGTGTACACCAACAAAATTTCCCCTCCTAGAGCAGAAACAAACCTTTTGGATCTACCCTAGGAAAGATTGATAACCCAAAGAGAGAACCCTTGAAATGTTGGGGTTGTGGAGAAGAACATCTACTGAGGGACTGCCCACACCGACAACATAATAGTCAGAGAATTTGCAACGCTCAAGAAGCTACCACTGTCAATGACGTGGCCAGAAGTGTGCCACAAATTTATGTAGCCTTGGATAATAAACAAGCTGACCACCAAGTTTCAGTGGTGGAGATAGAAGGTATGATCACCAACCATCTAGTTTCTATTCTAATTGACCCTGGTTCAAATTTGAGTTATATATCCCCTAAGGCTATTGATAAGTGTAAATTTCAGCCACATAAACACACCAAGCCATGGTTGGTACAGTTAGCCACTGGCACCAAAAGAAAGGTAGCGGAGGTCATATCATCTTACCAATTCACCATGGGTAAATTCCCCACCCAAGCAACCCTTAACATACTACCCCTAAGATCATATGACTTGTTGATTGGAATGGATTGGCTAGCCACATATAAAGCTAGACTGGACTGTTACCATAAAACTTTAGAATTTGTAGGTGAAGAAGGAAGAAGGATAACCCTTCGAGGGATCCAAAAACCTGTCTCGGTGAGACAAATATCAACCCTTCAAATGAGAAAGTATTGTAGAAAGGGATGTCTACTTTATGCGATACAGGTGTTGGAGTCAGTGGAAGATGAAAAACCAAGCCTCGAAGACCACCCCACACTAAGAGAATATAGAGATGTATTTTCGGAAGAGGTACCGGGTCTACCTCCGAGAAGGGACATTGACTTCTCGATAGAACTTGCACCGGGAGCAGTGCCAGTGTCTAGGAAACCTTACAGGATGAGCACACCCGAGCTAGTTGAGCTTAAATTACAACTAAAAGAAATGATGGACAAAGGCTATATCCGGCCCAATGTGTCTCCATGGGGAGCACCAGTTCTATTTGTAAATAAGAAAGATGGTACCCTTTGACTGTGCATAGATTATAGACAACTCAATAAGGTAACCATAAAGAACAATTACCCCTAGCCTAGAATCGATGACTTGTTCGATCAATTGGGAGGTGCTTCCATCTTCTCAAAGATTGACTTGAGATCTAGATACCATCAAGTCCGAATCAAGGGTGAAGACATCCACAAAACTTCCTTCAGGACGAGATATGGTCACTATGAGTTTGTGGTAGTACCATTTGGATTAACCAATGCCCCTGCCACTTTTATGTGCTTAATGAACAATGTGCTC
>SNQJ01S0101752.1:20300-40533 GCA_010110895.2 Picea sitchensis
TGACGATATATTAATTTACTCCAAGAATAGAGAGGAACATGAGGAACATCTTAGACTTGTGCTTCAAGTGATAAGAGAACATCATCTCTATGCCAAATTCAGCAAGTGTGACTTTTTCTAGAAGCAGATACATTACTTGGGCCATGTCATAACCGAAGAAGGAGTAGAAGTAGACCCGTACAAGATCAGGTCTATCATGGAATGGCCTACCCCAAAGGACGTTCCAGATATTAGATCCTTTATGGGCTTAGAAGGATACTATAGGAGACTTATAAAAGGATTCTCCAAAGATTGGTTGTCCAATCACTACTCTCCAAAAGAAGGGAGCTAAATTCACGTGGACACGAGAATGTGAAGAAATATTGCAATCCCTAAAACATCTACTGACCCATGCACCCATGTTGAAGATCGTTGATCCCGAGAATGACTTCCTCGTGTGCACAGATGCCTGGAAGGAAGGGCTCGGAGGAGTCCTTATGCAAGGAGGAAGTGTAGTCTGCTATGAATCCCAAAAATTGAATGAGCATGAAGTCAACTATGTGACCCATGACCTAGAACTAGCCGCCATAGTGCACACCTTAAAAATGTGGAGGCATTACCTTCTAGGAAGGAAATTTGTACTTATGACAAACCACTTTGGATTGTGATATCTATTTGACCAACCAAAACTCAATGTTAGACAAGCTAGGTGGATGGCCCTTCTTAGTGAGTTTGATTTTGAAATCAAACATATCAAGGGAAAGGAAAATAAGGTGGTCGATGCCCTTAGAATAAGTATGAAAACAATTCGTCTGGCAACGGTGAGTACCCACGAGACGAATGTCAAGGAAAGAGTCAGGAATGCACAAGA
Organism: Picea sitchensis; assembly: GCA_010110895.2. Classification (NCBI taxonomy): domain Eukaryota; kingdom Viridiplantae; phylum Streptophyta; class Pinopsida; order Pinales; family Pinaceae; genus Picea; species Picea sitchensis. The sequence goes on from SNQJ01S0101752.1 coordinate 21,151, forward strand.
AACAGACACATTTTTCTAGATCGTGACCTTGTACCTAGAGCAAGAACCCATAGGGATAAACTATGAAGGCTACCAGATGATAGACGAAGGTCTACTAACTTACAGGAACTAATTGTATATTCTAGATTGTGATGACTTGAAGAGGCCATATGCTGGTCATAAAAGGCCATATGATGGTCATCCAGGATACCAGAAGATGATCACATCCACCAAGAAACAATTCTATTGGCCTAGATTGAAGAAATACATAGCTGAGTACTTAGCCAAATGCATAGAATGGCAACAGGTTAAAGCAGAACACCGACACCCAGCAGGATTATTACAACCCCTTCCAATCCCGGAGTGGAAATGGGAAACCATCTCCATGGATTTCATCACCGGATTACCAACCTCGACCAAACAAAATGACGCCATCATGGTGGTGGTGGATAAATTGAGAAATTCCTCTCATTTTATCCCCATCAAGTCGACTTGAAAGGCAATAGACATCGCCAACATATTCATGAAGGAGATATTCAGACTACATGGTATGCCTAAAGAGATCGTGTCTGACAGAGAAACGAAATTTACTTCCAACTTTTGGAAATCCTTGACGGTTGGTCTGGAGACCAAATTACTGTTTAGTACAACCTATCATCCTCAAACCAATGGACAGACAGAAAGAGTGAACCAAATATTAAAAGACATGCTAAGGATGCATGTAATGCATCAACCCAAAAAGTGGGAAGATTGCCTACCACTGGTGGAATTCGCCTACAACAATGGCTACCAAGAATCCCTAAAGATGAGCCCTTTCGAAGTCCTCTATGGTAGACCATGAAATACTCTAGTCAGTTGGGGTAATCCCGTGAACAAATTTACTATTGGACCCTCATGTTGAAAGAAATGGAACAACAAGTGACTCAGATAAAACAAAACCTAAAGGTCATTCAGAACAGACAGAAAAGTTACGCTGACCGAAAGAGAACTCTGAGAGATTTTAATACAGGAGACCACGTATATCTTAGAGTTAGGCCTAGGAAGAGTTCCCTGAGGATGGGATCTTGTGCCAAGTTGGCACCTCAGTATTGTGGACCCTTTGAAGTTCTATATAGAGTGGGACCTGTATCCTATAGGCTATCACTTCCTCCCACAGTAAAAGCACATAATGTTTTCCATGTTTCATTATTGAAGAGATATGTACATGATTCTAATCATATAATTGACTGGTATGTGATCCAGGTGGAACCAGAGGGAGAATTCCTTCCAGAACCTCAATGCATACTGGACAGAAAGGAAACCCCACTCAGGAACCGAACCATTGAATAGGTCAAGGTGCAGTGGAAACATTTTGGCCCAGATGAGGCTACGTGGGAAATGTAAGATGCCATGAAACAGGCGTATCCAATTTTTTTTTCTTCTGTACATACACGTCATGTTGATAGGTAGAACATCGAGGATGATGTTCCTTTAAGGGGGAGGGAATTGTAACACCCCGTTTCCCCCAGTCTATAAAAATAATTATATTGGCCGAGAACTATGGCAAACTCAAAGACATGAATGTTTGATTTGACGGACCTTTGTAGAAAAGGTCGATGAATGTAAAGTATGTTATGAATATGTGTTGCATGACTGATGGGAAGGGGATGTGATAAAAGAGACCATGATGGATAATGAGAGGTGGTGGAAGGGACCTGGAATGGTTGCGTTAACTTCCACCGAGCCAATACTGTACTGGTTTATACTTGCTCACAAACCAAAGCAGCTCTCTGATCCTATAATGGATTTTCCCGTCAGATTGGTAGGTGGGGAGGCTCCTCAAGATTTAAATGAGGGGATGGGGTTGAACTTCCCATCCGTAACAGCCCTCATACCTAACCAAGGATGACAGAATTCACGCCACACGCAACCTTGCAGGTAGAAATTAGCAAGAGAAGAAATGTGGTAGGGGGAGGGAGAGTGCAATGCGCGCGAGGAGGATCGCGAAAGAGGCTAGAGAAACCATGGAAATGTAGGGAGTTATGAATACCAGGAGAAGGAGAGTAACCTTCATCTTGGAATATTTTCCTATATCAAGAGAGGGAGAGTAACCTTCGTCCTTGATTTTTGTTGAGATAGAAGTAGGAGACTGAACCTCAAAGCATCGTGGTCTATCTCGGGGGTGGCTAGTGGTAAATCCGTTTGGAGTCACTAAACCTATGGTTGGGTGGAAACAAGCACTCCTCTTAGCAATTGCATCATGCATGGTAGATCTGATAAGTGTTTTATACTTTTTATTTTGAGCTGAATATCATGAATGCATGCTTCTGTTTATATGCCCATAATGATTTCTGTGTAGACTGATTGCCTGGTGTTTTAAACTGGAAAATAATGGATGCATGTGTATTATTATATGTCATCATTGGTTTCTATACAAATGGTTAAGTCTAGGGCCAAAAGGGTATCTCTCTAAGGTCTCGGATTCGTGGGAGTTTGAAGCTCCGAGAAGTTGAATTTCGTGATTCAAGCTTAGAAGGGATAGCGAGCCCAATTATAAAAAGAGAGAGAATACCCCATCACTTGGTTGACGAACGTTCAGAATCCTTTCAGGAATACCCCAGATTTGTCGAGACTGATGGATCTAAAGAAGGAGCGTAGGCGTTAACACCTTGACCCTTTTAGACTTCGCATGTAGCAATGGGCTCCCGGACCGTAGATCCAAGGATTTGACGGAGCCCTATTGACCGTCGATCTTATCCTTTGTATAGGCAGGAGAGAAACATTTCACTGACTTATGATTCAAAGTGGTCAAGGGTAGGGCTACATGAACTCATGATTTGCGAGATTATGACGTGATCATGACCGTTGGATCCAAGGCACGAGAGGACCGTTGGATCAAAACCTTTGTGGGTATCGCCTATCGGGGGTTCGGAACTTGAGAGAGTTTCTTTTCGATTGTAGAAGTCGTGAGATGTGAGTAACGCTAGTATTTAACCTAGGAAGAGGGTTACAGGTGGTGGACACATGTCACATTGGGAAAGATTCAACCCACTATTGACTTATCGTGGCTCAAGGTTTCGCAGGATGAAGAAGCTGCACCTTGATCGCTAAGTCTGCAAAACACTGAGAGCCGAGGTCTCATGCGATGGGTGGTGGTGACAAAGCTCATGAGTAGAGTATAATGGGGTTGACAAGTAGAGTGTACGCATCATTTCGACAGAGTCCAAACAACATTGACCTATCGCATCTCGGGGATTCGCGAAGGAGGAGCACGAGAGCTCAACACCTCAATTGGCAAGGTTGCGAGTGGTGCTAGTGTTTGGCCTAGCCTACGGTTACATGAAGTGGGTTCTAGTGAGGAGGGAGCCATACCCGTATAGCATCTTGGGTATCAATGTTTGGAGAAAAGGGAGTCGAGAGTCTTGATTCCCAACTCATGAGTTATGAAAGGCGCTTGCACTAAGGCCAACTTGTGGTCGTTTGGAGGAGGATAAGGGAAGAGAGGGTCTGCGCTAGGCCCCATAGAAGTTTCAAGGATTCTTCCCCTCGAAGAAAAAGACAAAAAATCTAGCTTGTTGTAGTGGGTGTGTGACATAGCCTGAGAGTTGTTGACATTTTGTCGTAATGGGATGCGAGGAATATGAATGGGTGGTTCAGTTTTAGAGCATGGAATCATCAAAGGTTGTCCAGCTGTAACTGGAGTTTCTTCTGAAGTGGTGGGAGTAGATTCAGGGGGTGTGATGTATTGACGGCTGCGCATTTGTAGAATAATTTCTTCTTCGCTAGTGAGGAGGATAGTGCGATCTGTTGGATTCCTAGGGTTTTGATACTTTCCCATCTGTGGTGGGGCAAGATGCATCTATTGTTGGGTATTCATCACACCTTGGTTTGGAATAGGTTTTTGTAACACAGCCGAGGGTGGTTGTTGAAAATGTTGTTGTGGTGCCTACTGAGGGGCAGGCGGCACTGGAGGACGTGGCACATTCATGGAATCTTTCATCTGTTTCAATTCGCTAATTTGGGGGAAATGGTGAGTATAATGACCATGCTCACCACAAAGTGCACAAGGGAAGTTTGTCTGGAGGTTATTGTTGTTGTTTCTCCCTTGGCATATGTTGTTATTTCCCCCTTGGGGGTTCTGGTTCCCCTGATTCTGGTTGCCCCAACAGGTTGGTTTTGCTGGGGGTTGTTTTCCCTTGGTCGTGGGTTATTATTGTTTCAGTTTTTTCCTTTCTTTTTGGAATTATTCGGCTGATGGGATTGATTTTTCGTATTCAGTTGTTCAAAATTTTGAATTTGTTGAATGGGAGAGGGTTGAACAAATTTAACCCCAATATGTGGTTGTCCTTGTGGAGGAGCAATAGGCTGTGGAGGAACAGGAAATGGGAAATACAGATTATTTTGTGGCAATGATCCATAGGGTACGTAGGAAGGCGTAGCGCTTTCACTAGTTATTAGAGTGTAAGCTAAGGTAGAGGGGGTACCAGAACTTGGTTAAAAAATCGAGTGCATCATGGGTGCCAGCGAGGGTCCACTCATGGGTGGAGGGAGAACAATAGTGTAGGGTTGTTGATATGGGGGGGGAGGGTAAAAAGGGGGTCCTCCATACATCGGTGGATATTGGGGTGTATCGTACATAGGTGGTGGTTTGGTGTACGAATTGTGGTGTGTTGTGGTACTAATAAATCCATCTGCTTAGTGAGACATCCCAGGTTTTTCCTGACCGAATGGAACGGGTCTCGGGGCATCAGGTAGTATTGTGTATACATATCCTGACTATGAATAAATGAGGTCATACTGTTGATCCTTCCTGATGGCTTCGTCTTCATTTTGGGGGAAGGTGGAGGCTACATCTTTGGCAAGGAGGGGGACGAGTGATCTGAGAAACCAGTCAAGGCATTGTTCTTTAGTGGTTTCTCCTTTGCATAAACTACGTCGTCGACGTCATTCGTGAATGTGGTCAACGATGTGTGTGGCTGAGGTTTGTTTAAACTTAGAGAGTAGCTCGTGACCATTTTCATGATGAAATGGAAGTTGAAAGAAGGTCAAAAATGTTTTGGCCAAGTATTCAAAAGTCACATGGGACCCTGATTTTTCATCCACATACCATTTGGCTGATGGATATGTGAGTGTGCACTGAAATGACCTTAAACGGACGGAATCGCTCATGAAGATGTTTGAAGAGCACCATAAATGGAAGGTCATGATATGCTTGGCAGGATCTTCCCCAGCCTTCCCTTCAAACTTTGGAATGTTTGAAGGTAGTTTGGTAGGCATAGCAGGCCATGTGGGGTCATGCAATATGGGATCATTCGCGAGCTTACTCAAATTTGGTATGTTGAGGGAGGATAAATATGGCATGTGGAGTGGTGGTGGAGGATTATTTCTAGCCATGGTGTGAGCAGGTTGTGTACCTGACCCTTGAGGAGGGTTGGGTGGGGTTGTGATTCCTCCTTGAGAAGAAGTTTTCCCCCTGCTTCCTTATAAGGGAGAGCTAGTGGATGGTTGGCCTTGGGAATTGGACCCAAGTAAGGTGGAACCAAGTAAAGTTGATCCCAAAATAGTATCACTTACAGGGGTGTGAGAGGGTTGAGCCGATGAGTTGACAAGACTAGGAACTCCTCCTAGAATATGAGGGAGGTTCTACTAGCGTCTGGAATGGTGGGGATTATGTGTTTCCCCTATGATATCTGACTAGCAAAGTGAATGTGTGTGAATGGTGATGAGAGTAATAAATGAACAAGAGTCTTTGTATAATTTGGACCTTCACAATATATATCACAATCGCATGTAATCAAATGAGCATCATACATAAATCAATTGAAAAGAAGCATACATGTGGGTAGGTGGATTTTGTCCATGTGGGAGAACAAAGAAAACAAATGCTTGTGTCTTATAAAGACGTAATTTCCTTCCTCTGAAATAGCACTGGACCTTCCAATAGCACTCAACAGTGGGGTCTGAAGCCACCAGAAGAGGAACTAGTGAAGGATGAAACAATCAGTTATAATGAGAGGTAGAGGGTGCATATCTCGAAAGAGCTAGCGATATTTCCCAATAGCCACACAAAATACGATCAAGGTGCAATTGCAGCCCACAATTTCCAGCTGAGTAGATTTCCTAAAATTTGGCCACTATGTACCTCGGTCAAAGTGAGACATTTAGATTTCCGGCCTCAGAAATGGGTCATGAGCTGGATCCCTTCCAAGAGGTGGGTGCCTCAAGGGCGCATGCACAGGACAAATGGACCACAGCCTTTGACCCTTCACGGGTATATCCCTGCCTTATGGTGTTAGGAACACTTGACTTGGAGGATTTTAAAGTTCCCTATTTGTCAACTTCTAATGTTTGAAGATGTGAGAACCAGATAAAGGGGGTTTATTTGGATGCCTACCCTTGACATCCTACCTAGACTAAAAATTTATTTTGGCACCTCCTGTGGAGCAAAACTTAGTGAATTTTCAAAAAACTTTAGATGTGGTTGTTTGAGAGATTGGGGGTGTGAAACAATCTTGTTTGAATTAATTGGGAGTGGATAATTCCTTCAAGAAATAGTGGGATGTTTCGGGATCCCTTTGGAGGAAACCTACTTCAACCTCCACAATTCGAGATGAAATTATGTGAGTGAGTAGTGACTTTGTGTGTGAGCAAATGATAAAATGTGCCAAATTTTAATAAGTTAGGTGTCACCTTGCAACATGTGGACTTCGTGTGGTCCTTACAACCTATCTTACTAGATTACATTGGTACAACCTTGTAGAATTTTAAAGTCCCTAAAGAACTAGCATGTGGACATATGGGTCCTTACCAATCCTTTAAACTCCCTAATGTGATTTAATCTAAGAAAGCTTCAAAAAACTATCCTAGATTGCAAGCATGTGTGCATGTATGGGCCCATTATAATAATATTTAAACTCCCCTAGTGATGTAAACTAAGAAATTACCTTCAAAAAGTATCCTAATCTTTGCAACATGTGGGCATGTATAGGCTCTTACAAATTTAAGATGTTTTTAAAAGAAACTAAGAGGAGCCCTAGGGGGGATTTGTCCCCTCTTAAAGATTTTGTTTTTAAGGGAGATGAAATCTTCCCTCAATCATTTTTTTGATTCTCAAATCACTCTATGGTGTGAGAGAAGAGAATACTCAATGATTGAAGTTTGATTTCTGGTCCCAATGCAAATGTTTATATGTGATAGTAGATGATCTTAACTTTAACTTTTACAATCAAAACAAGCCATCCATGTGGAAAAATGAAAGAAAAAAATGATAAATATGGTTCTTTTTAACCCCCTAATTGCCTATGTTTTGAATAACCCTTCATGTGGTAAGGGAATCTAATTGTGGTGCATTTACAAATTGCATAAACGAAATATTTTGAAGGCTAGGGGCCTTCAAAATATCACAAAAAAATCTTACAATGTTTAAATTTTGGACAGGTGTCCGGGTCATAGTTTAGACAGAGGCGCATGTGGTGCCAATGCATAGAGAAAATAGGACCTGTTGGCACACTGTGCACATAATGCACTTAGAAACACAGTGTTATTAGTGCACTATGCTCAGAATGCGCTCCTGTGGGATGGAAAACCCGCGCACATTCTGATACGCGCCCAGGAGGAAAATTTTAGGTGGAATTATCCTCTTCCAGCTCCAAATTCAGCTCTTTGCAGGTAGGGCTAGGCCAATTATGATCCCTACAAGGCAAATGAATCAAAAAGAAGTGATCAAACAACCCAAATAGGGAAGAAATTGATACCTTATCCCTAGTATGGTGGCCAATATGTTGTATCATTTTCACCACTTGAATGAGCAAAAGAGGGACACCTGGAAGTCTAGTTGGGCCTACTAGATAGGACAGAGGTTAGTGTATGAATCAAATGACTCAATCACATGAAATAAACAAACAAATAAGCTAATAAAAACTAAAGAAACAAAACTAAAATGCATAAGAAAATTATAACCAAAATCAATCAAACAATTAACCAATATTCATGCAACCAATGGAGAAATTATATTAGTGGGAAAACACCAAAGAAAAAGGGGGACTTATGGATCCCCCCTTCCTCCAAGGGAGGGCTCTTGAGTCCCCTATGTGAGATCTCTTATTACAAATGGAAAACTAGAAAGAGGTTCCTTGTAGGAGCATAGAGGTAGTATAACAATACAATGAGATTCTTGAATTCATAGTGCACCCATGGCCTCTTTCTATAGAAAATCTTTGAGGCATTATCCAACCGGTCTTTAGTGTGAACAAGGGGCCCTTTAGGGCACTCTTGGGTCTTTGACCAGGCCCCCATGTGGATTTAGCTCAGATTTGATGGTCACATCAAATTGGGAGCTAAAATAGAAGTGGGTGAGCGGTCAAAAAGAACCATAAATGCATCATTCATAGGAATGTGTAGCTTTTATCATACACAGTCATGCATTGGGCACATGTGTGCTCTTTTGGCTTCTTTGTCCTACGCATGTGCATGCTCTTCCTGTAGTACTTCTGCACATGTCAATTTTATAACCAGTTGTATAGTTTGTGCCTTTTGAAAATTCTTTTTTGGGGCTATAGGTGATCTAATAGGTGTTTGGAGATGTTGGATTCCTATAATCCTTTGCGGATGAAATTTCAGTGATAACAAATTGTTTCTTGGTCGAAGTCCAGATAATTTATTTTGTCCTTGAAGAAAAATCAATCTCCTTTGCGATCATCGGTGTCAACCCTTCGTCGATCTCCAAATCTTTCATTTTGGGTGTTCTCAGTGAGCGTCTATTTATCAAATTTCGTAGAGGAATGTTTCTCCACAAAATGTTATAATGAGTTGCAAGCCAACTTTTAGAAGCATTGTTCGATGCAATAATAAATGAAAAATGATAAATAAAATGCTTACCTCTTCCTTACAAAAAATAACCTAGGCTTACTGGTAATTGAAGTGATGCAATGAGATGTAACCTCTTCGATGCTCTCTCTTGCTTCTTTGTCTTCTTGGGAGATTAATGTTTTGCAAACGTAATACCATGGTTGGGCACTATTATCCCCTATCCTAGGGATAACTAAGAAGAGTATGTCTCGAGGCCCACAGGTCCTAGACATAGAGTACTGAGAGCCATATTGACTTGAGATTGGTCCTAGAGGGCCCATCATTTTTCTTCAACGCCTCTCATCTATCAACAATAGCAACATCCATCCCATCATCCTAGTTATGAAGTAGCAATAGGTCTTGCTCTGTGAGGACCATTCTCGACAGACAAGTACATATCGGGAGATGATTATCTCAGACCTCCATAGGGCTAAAATCCCACTATATGGATGTTGAGACCCTATTCAGGGGAAGAGGGATATCATAGGCTTGCACTAGAGAAAAGGGAAGATGTTCCACCATAGGCAGTTTGGATGGCCTCGACCTTAGGGGGTCTTTCCCCCCCCACCATGACGTTGGCCTTTGAAGTCCATTGATGTCATCATTCTGAGCCTTGACGTCATCCAGTTGGGATTTTAGGCATGAGGACAACTTGGTTGGCACGTGTGGCAGTTTCTGAGGGGTTTTGAGCCCCAATGTTTCATTTTGGAGGCCTAACTTTCCAAGAAGGGGCCCAACGTCACCCTAGGAGGGCCATGACTTCACCCTAAAAAGATAAATTAGGGTTTTTATTGTCAATTTTATGTAAAACTGGATTTTTCATGTAAAATAGCCATGTCGGACTTTTCTGACCTAAAAAGTAAGTAAAGGTCATTTGTATTGTATAAATAAGGATAAAATCTCTTATATTTTTCATCATATTTCACTCACACAAGTGAGAGGCCTGAAATTTAGGCTCTTTTAAGGCTTATTGGATGAACTAAGTAGTGCACAACTCTTGGAGGGAGCTTATCTTGGTGTATTTTTGTATTTTCATGGTGGAAAGTCTTCAACTAGGGTTTGTGACTAGATTATTCATGGTGAAGTAAATACAAATATGCAATCCTTCTTTATTTTGAATTGTTATGGTGTATTTACTTTTTCATCTATAAGATTATGAAATTGCTAGTGTGAAACCCTAGGATAAAAGAACATGTTATTGTACTTTTCTTGGTGACTCTTCACCTACTTGATTTTTCTAGAAGACACCTCCCTTGAAGGATATACTAGAGCCCTAACTTAGTATCACTCTAGTACTATTGCTTCATTAATATTTCATACTTTTACTTCAAGATTGACCTAAAGAAGAAGGAAAATCACTAGGGCCCAGGGTTATTAACACTTCAACCATCCTCCCTCTTCCTTTAGCTCACCGATTATCATTTTTGTTTTCCTCTAAATAATTGTCGCTAAAATATTGACTCCATTTACCCTAAAAGGCACTAGTTCATTCCTTGCAATTGATTGATTGATTGAGAAAACTCTTAAACCATCTACTCTAAGACCTATACTAACTATTTCTAACTTTAAATTAGACTAACCTACGAACTACTTTGATTCTGTTACAAAATATTGCTACAACCATCTATAACAACATCCAAATCATCTTAAAAGCAAGTTTTAAAGCTGATTTTTTTCATTGCCTTCAGTGCTTCTGACAAATACTAGCATTTTCCCAAGTTTATGTTATCATTTTTTGGTCGTTATTGAAGATTTATTGAGGGATAATTGTGAAGCTATTGCTATATATACATCTTTGTTATAAAAACTTTTGTTTCTTTAACTTTTATATCAACTTGTGCTTTTTATCAAAGTCTATGGTTTTATGAAGCACTAACATCATATGGTAGTTGCAAATAACATTTTTATTGTTTTCTTGTTCTGGGAAGGTACATTCAAATATTATTTTGCTTCATATTATTAAAACCTTTGGGACTTTTTGATTAGAGTGACCTATGAGCGGGGTGGGACTTTCCTAATACTTTTACCTTAGCCTTCTCAAACCACCAAGTCATCGGGGACACCTCCCCTGGGATTCTACCCTAAAGAGAAAGAGGTGTCTTGTTTAGGTGAGAGTGATAGGAAAACCTCATGTTACGCCAATTTATTGTTCACTTGCCTTTGTCTTTTGGGAAAGTACAAATTGCGTGATAACAGGCACAAACCTTGTAAATTTAAAATCATACCTACCTTGTCGCATCGAGTCTTAAATTCAAGAGTACAAATGTGATCTGTACAATATATGACATAATCCACACCATGATTAGGATTAAATGCAATGCAGGTTGGAAATGCAGGAGCGTTTTATTTCATATTTCATCAGTGAATTCAAATTTTGAATGTTGGTCGGTGCGTAGCATCGTGGTATCGGTTATGTGAATTTCTCATTTGTCTAACAAATTGCAATTCTCATCCTTCACTTAGCTAGAGGTGTCCCATCAAATTACTCGAGCCTTTTTTTGCACTTCAAAGGAATTAGTATGATCGACATCGTGGATAAGGAGGGTCTTTAAATGGAAAACGTAGATCAAATAGGATTTCTGACGTCGGTGGATAAAGTTTCGATCTAAAACCTATCATTTAGTGTCATATCAATCTTCCAGTAGTTAATGAGTGCATCGATGTCGATAGTTTGTCTTTGGCATTGATTTGTTGGAACCTTTAGGAAAAAGTTATGATGCCGACCACATTGTCGTACAATGCTAACGTGAAATTATAGATATGAAACAAGGAACATCAAAAGATGATGTGGGAGATAACTAAGAAATATGGACTATCTACGCGGAAAAACATGTGATGGTTGATTTGATCTCTTCGGTGTGAGAAGAGTTTTTTTTTTTAGCGTCGTTGATTTTCTTTAGACTTAAGTTTCTGCCTACTGCACCCTTCCTCCCTTTTTGTCGATTTTGATGATACATCAACAATTGACGATTGACAATTGTTGTTTTTTATGTTGTTAGCTTATATTACGGATTTCGCCAATGCCAATGATACATCGATGATTTTTCAAGAACTGTTTTTGCAAACCAGAATCACTGATTGGAGCGCAGTTCTTTTGTCAAACAAATTTTAATCTTTGTGTACTTAGTATTGATTCCACATTTACATAGAGAAAAATGTCATTCTATCAAAAAAAATTCAAACCAAACAAACTGTGATCGATGATAAAATGTAACAATAGAAAAATCCATTCATCCCAACAAAACTGACTCTATTCATAAATGAAAAAATATGGTACCCAAAAGAAAATTTTCACAAAGTATTTTAGGGTGTGTTGAGTGAGCAACAAGATCCAATGTTATTATAGTAAGAAATTTGGTCACTATGAAAGTGGATGCAGAAAGAAGAAAGTATATATGAGTAGGGGTAGAAAAAATGTTACCAACACTAAAGAAGGAACATCTGAATCAATGCTAGTCTCTTGCCAAGTCACAAAGGAAGAAAACAATAGTCATGATCTCTGGTTGTTGGATAGTGGCTGAAATAATCATATGACAGGTAACAATTTTTTTTTCTATTTTAGATAGATCTGTCACATCTCAAATTAAATTGGGAGATGATTTTATTTTCTAACATCAAACTTAATCAATAGGAGGAAGATTTTATTTTCTAACATTCATTGATGATTTTAGCAGGAAAGCTTGAGTATATTTTCTCAAGCACAAATGAGATACATTTAACAAATTCATAGAATTTAAATATTTGAAAGAGAAACAGGCTGGGAAGTACATTAAAGTACTCAGATCAGGTCGAGGACATGAGTATGACTCCAAATATTTTGCAGCATATTGCGAGCAACATGGGATCAAGAGACTATTTACCAAAATATGCACTCCACAATAGAATGGAGTAGCTGAAAGGTGTTGTACTATGTTGTCATTGATGTCAAAGGATTGATATCAAAGGGTTGATGTCAAGTGGTTTCATAGTGATGTCATGTCATGGTTGATAGAAAGTAACAAATGGATGAACTCTAAAGTGGTCCCCTTATGGTGAAATGCCTCACGGGAAGACGCTTTGCAACTCCAAATGGTTAGGTGGTTGAGTAGTCCTAGAAGTATGGTTAAGGAAATCAAGTTTTGTTGAGTAATAATATAATGAATATCAATGAATTTGTAGGTTATCCTATTCTATATGGATAGTACTTTTCATGTCGTTTCCGGTGACATGTGGTACATCACACAGTTCCTCATATCCCAGAAGAAGTTGACTATTCAAAATGTTTGCAACTAGGATTTAATCATGGGTTAAGTGGTTGCAATAAGAAAAGAATTAAAAATAAATTAGTTGCACCTAGAAGTGGTGAGTTTACTATTTGTGGATAAAGTGGTGGTAAGTGGACAAAGTGGTTAGAAGTTGGTTGGACCTAAAATAAGGAAGTTGGTTAAAGTTGGTTAGAAGATAACCTCTAGAAGAATCTACTTGGAGAGTATAAATAAGAGATCAAGGGTCTCTTATTATGATGAATCCAATTAAGCATATTGAATATCCATTATTGTTAAAGGCTTATTGTAGGTACTCATTGATACATCTGAAGTTGTGAAAGTTTGAGGAAGCGAAGTTAAAGTTATGGAAAATTTTCATGGTCGTAGTGGAGTGTGAATAAATCAGGAAAAATTCTAGTTACGGTCATCCCTGTGGGTCACCCAATAGATGTCCTCTGAGGCACCCCCGGGGGTTGAGTAGAGCCTATCCTACGAGGCTGTGTTGGACACCTTTCTTGCGTCACACGAGGCACTACTAGAAGTGAAGGTTGAATCTTGGCTCAGGTTGCAGAGGCTGAGAAGAGTCTCCTAGAAGTTCAACAATGATCAGGTACAATAGATCTATCTATAGCTTCAAAAAGGTATGCTACATGATTGGACATTTTTGATAGTTTGAGGTATGGACATATGAGGTTGAATAGATGTTCTTGGTACATCATTGGATGAATTATATATGTTTCATAGGGAAGATCTAAAAAGGTACAGTTATGGTATACTTGTTGTTTATCATTGGCACACTTGTTGGGATTTATTTGAGGTATTTGTTTGGATATGAATGAGGAATGGTCTTGTGAGTTTGGGCATCTTCCTAGAAATACTATTATTGTATAGTACTTGTTGTAGTGAATGGTTATGAGGAAGATGTTGTGAAGTACATTGTGATACTTTTTGTTTGATTTATTGACATATCTTGTAGTGCATTGTGAGAGGCATTGGTCAGTGGTTTTGATACATGATTGGTTCATGCGGTGTACATGTTTGAGGGTTTTTGGATAATATGTATTGCTGAAGATATTGATACAGTTTGAGGTTGCGTCATAGTGAGTGTTTGATTCATTTTTTATGTAAGGGTTTACGGTATTTGGTTTATGGAGAGTATGGTGTATTTCTCGAGGTATCGTGTTGGTTATCTTGGTGACATTGTGCCAATGGTTGAGAGTTGTCTTGGTAATTGATAATAGTGAGTAGATCTGATTTGGATGATGATATTGATGAGACAGGTTGAGGTGATAGGTTGTTGTGATAGGTTTTATTGTGCATAGTTGATGCACTTGTGTTGATATAGACTCTTGGTACAGTTTGACAGATTTATTTTCTTCTATAGATTCCTCACATCTCAGTCAGAGTTGAGATCTACAAGCTGGGTCTTGTATTGAGATTTGTTACTCTCTTGGAGTTGGTGCTCTTTTCAGTTGGTGTTGATAAACCCTAGAGATTGTAGTCTCCTATAATATTAGGGTCCTAAACCACACATAGGTAGAACAATATATTCGGATGTAATAAAGGTCAATATTAATAAGGCCTTGCAATAAAATAGAGTAAGTCGAATGTAAGAAGACCTAATAGAAGCTTCCTCTTATAGAAGGATCTTCCTCTATATGATTCTTTTGATAGACATATTTAGTATAAATAGGAGTCAAGGGTATGAGAACCCTAGCTTGGATATTATTGTAATAGAGCTCTTCTCAATTGGGGGTTTCCCCCTCGAAGAGGCCCGTGAACATTGCTTTCAGAATCAAAGTGATATTTATGTTGTTATTATTATATCATTTTAGTGCTATTGTGGTGATTGTTCTAGTTATATTGATGTTATTCTGCCATTTCTAGCATTTTATTTCTGTTCTGCATACTTTTTATATATGGTATATTACAAGTGGTATCAGAGCACTTTACTTGGAAGAAAGTGTGAGTTAAAGTTTTTTTAGGGTAGAGACATATTCCAACGTCTTTAAGCCACAGATATCTGTCGTTACGTGCATAAACCCATGGTTGAGGGATTCATACATGCAGGAAATACAAGTGGTACTTAAGCGCACATCTGTTGGCCACCCTTGTAACCCCTGTTGGTACCCCTTCGAGTGGTAGAGCATCAGACAACACCTGTGTATGGATCAGCCTATATTACATGAATCTCTCTTTAGATAAACCAATCAACCGCCTGACTGCTATAGTGTCACCGAGAACAACACTCGAGAAGATACTCTCTAGTACCTGGGTAGTCGGGTAGTATGGTCAAGGGTATGGTCTATCCTCCTTAGTTAGTGCTCTGATATATTGGGCCGATTCCTACTGTTGGACCCCGTACGTATATCAAAGAGCTATAGCACAGGGCAAACCCTTGTCTATAGAACCCTTGAATACCTAACCCAGAAGAGTATGTTGTATTTCTAGAAGTATCTTGTTGGTTATGAAGAGTATGGTGTATTTCTAGAAGTATCTTGTTGGTTATCTTGGTGATATTGTGCATATGGTTGAGAGTTGTCTTGGTAATTGATCATGGTGAGTAGATCTGATTTGGATGATGATATTGATGAGACAGGTTGTTGTGACAGGTTGTGTTGTGCATAGTTGATGCACTTGTGTTGATATAGAAAGTTGGTACAGTTTGACATGTTTATTGTTTTTTACAAGATGGGTCTTATACTTGAGGGTTGGATTCCTCACATCTCAGTTGGAGCTGATACACCCCAGAGATTATAGTCTCTTGTAACACATAATAAGAAATTCTTACACATATATTTGATATTCTTTGTGTTTATTATGGTGATGGTTTATAGTTCTCTATTATTGATGAATTTTGTTGATACATGCAAGTAAATAAGTATGAATGAATTATATGTTTGAAGTCATTGCTAACTAAAATTTCCAAAGAAGTGTAAAAATATGCCTACACTAATTCACTCCCCCTCTCAATGTGGTCGATGTGTCCAACAATTGATATAACAACATGACTTCACTATAAGACTTAAAAGATTGAAGGAGATCCATGGACACACAAATGGATGAACATGTAGAAGAATTTCCCTTCTTTGATGAGACAAATTACTTGGCATGGAGAATAAAGATGAAAGGGTATTTGAAGTCAAAAGGAGATAGTGTTTGGGATACAGTTTTGTTTAGATCAGTTGCCTCGAAGAATCAGTCAAAATTTGCATCTCAAAAAGAAGAAAAGAAGAATAATGCAGTGGAATTCAAGACCATCTTCAATAGACTTTCAAGTTATGTCAAAGAAAACATAGGAAAATGTACGTCCACCAAGGACCTATGTTTGAAGCTAGAGAATGCATATCAAGACTTAGTCATCAATGAAGGTAAATACTCTCCAAAATATTTTGATTGCAATAAGTCTAAATGAAATGATGTTGAATATTCTCTTGAAAATGAAGAAGAAGATCTAGAAGTAGTTTGTATAGAATAACCTAACAATAATCTTATAGAAGAAGATTTGTTGAAGCTTAAAGATAAAGTTATAGATGTTTTAGAAGAATCATAAGATAGTCCTTATGTTTTTTAGGATCTTGAAATAATCACTAAGAAAGCCATAGAAAAGTACCAAAGGAATATCATGGGACTAAAACAAATGCTCACAAAACAATAAGGAAGTAAAGCAACTGAAAAGGTCATAACTAAGAAAAGGACTCAATTATAAGAAAAATAAGAAGAGATCAAGATATTAAAGAATGAAATAATTAGTCAAGAAAAAGAAAAGAAGAAGGTAGATGACGAGCTTATCAAAATCCTTGAATTCAATTTCAATCTAAAGAACCAAATTGAAGAAGCCAAAATGATAGAGGAACTATTGAAGAACCAGGTAAATGAAAATGAAGAATCATGTCATAAGTTGGTAGCAAAAGTTGTTGATCTCAGAAGGAAAGTAGAGAAGTCAAGCACTCATATCAATTTCATGAGGAGCTCAACAATCTTAGATGAAATATTGGATAGTAAAATATCACCAAATGAAAAATCAGGTCTTGGATACAACAAGGAAGAAACACACTATGAAGTTATCACTTCTAAGAAGGATGATGTAGGTCCTTCATTTTCAAAGGGTGGAAGGAAAGTTGCAATTCAAGTGACTGCACAAAGCAAGGAAACCTTCAGAAGATCAGAACATGGAAAACACCAAGAATACATTCCTACACCTCAAAGAAAATTTATAAGAGAGACACCTTCAAGGTGGACACAAAAACAAAGGTATGCAAATTTTTTTTAGGGTCACTACTTCTCATGTAATGAATATGGTCACAAAGATTTGGATTGCATACATTATGCAAGGAAATATGTTGGAAGATTAAATAACATCTTAAGATGTTGGAGATGCAATATTGTGGGACATATTGCTACACATTTTCGCACCATGAGATACAACTGCAGTGGATTTGGCCACAAATCCAAGGATTGTTGGAATTCAAGGAGACAATCAATGGGATTTTTTTCATAAAATATGGAAAGAAGAAAAAATAAAACATGGAAGAAATATAATGTTAAAATAATGGATGCTCAAAGAACAAGTACTAAGAAACCAGGACACTCTCAGAAGTAGATGAAGAAGACTGGACAACTAAACCTAAATGAAGAAGTCAAGGGTTTTTGAAAAACCCTAATTTATGAGGTCCTCATGGGTCATATTATAGATTTCTAGTGAGGCATCGTCATATGTAAACAAGTATGAAACAAGTGAGGCAATAGTATATTTAAGAAAAGGAGGCTGGAACAGACTGCAAAAGCTGAGTAAGCCCAGGTTATCTGAGATTTGATGTTCTAGGTCAACTGCAGAACTTTTGGTATGGTTATTTGGTTGTTTTGATGCTTACATTTTCTTATGATGTTGTAGGAATTATTGGTGTGATGGTTGTGGTACTTGGACATGGTATATGTTGGATGGTTGGTTGAGTGAGAAACACTCTTATGTATGGTATAGTACTAATATGGTTCCCATAGTTTACATATTTGAGCTACTTGTACTCGATTGAGGGATATCTATGTTGATGTATGCATTATTTTATGATGATGTATACATGAGAGGCATGCATAGATTGTTAGAGATTCTTTATTGAATACATGGTTCAAATCATCACTAGTTGATGGTGCTTGGTTGAGACATGGTTGGTGTGGTGTATGATTGTTGATGTACATGGTTGATGTGCATGGTTGGAACATGGTGTTAGCACTGAGAGTCACCCTCAGATTTCAAGAGGATAAGCCCAACACCCATCAAATAGGTTTGTAAATGTAGATTAATGATAGAAGGTCAAATGGACAAAACTCAACATAGCAATTCTTCAACACAGAAAATATAGGCTAGTATGCATAAGCAAATGCAGTTTTGGTTAACTCCAGTCAGTGGTTTAAGGATAAATGTGAGTAGATGGAATACTTGGTGAGGAAGATGGATAAGTATGTTATAAGCATTAGGCCTTCTAGCAGCTAGGTGAAGAAAAACTCAGTCACAAGAACTTCTTGAACTAAATTTAAAACACTAAAAAACATTTACAACGGCATTATAATCAAACATCCATTATAACACAACTATAACCTCTCATAAGGATCATCCAATAATGAGCATTCAGAGTAAGAAGAAGCAAGATAATGAAAAGAGGATGACTTCTATTAATCAAAATATCTCAGATCTCATACATAAACCAGAGTACAACTCTATTTATTCAAAATATTACAAAATAGGGAGCTCTTCTCAACCATTTGAACCTTCAATTCCCCTTTGTCAGCCAATTTGTAGCAGAATCTGCAGTGCTTGTTTGGACTAGGAGTTTTTGTAGCATTGAACTAGGAGCAGAATTCAAATATTTGATAAAACAGTTAGAGAGCATTAATGACCAAATCTCAATCATTCCCTTTTAAACGATGGATGTTGAAAACAATGATATTGACATGACACCCACTTCATAAATGCAATAATGATAAAAAGGAAGGGTGTACTCAATATGTGCTACGAAAATTGTTGATGAGTTGGTAGTGTACTAGAAAGAGTTTGATTTGAATCTCTAACGAGTAAAGGGATAGAGTGGAGGGTTTCAAGCGCATAATGGAGGTAGTGGCATGTCATACTAGTGGTGACATGGGGATGATATTGATGGCTACCTAATCATGTGATGAACCAAGGGTATAAACATAAGGAAATGTTAAGAACCAAATATCAATATAGCATAGAAAAACCTCAGAAAGAGTACTCAATGCCTTGAAAAAGAGATAACTTCAGATAATAAGCCTCTTTGAGGGGGAAACCTCCTTTTACCCCCACTTAAATGTTCAAGTA
>SNQJ01S0101755.1:0-13671 GCA_010110895.2 Picea sitchensis
TGTTTGATCAGGTGTTGGATTCGACCATGATATATTGTGATAACCAGAGCTGTGTGAAGCTCTCTGAGAACCCGGTGTACCATGACAGGTCGAAGCACATTGAGATCAAGTACTATTTTCTCTGCGATAAAGTCCAGAGTGGAGAAGTGGTTCTCCAGTATATCTCCACTGATGAGCAGACAACAAATATTTTGACTAAGCCTCTGTCCAAGATAAAGTTTGCATACTTGAGGGACAAACTGGGGCTCATGGAGATTGCTCCCTTGGTTGAAAGAGAGGAGATGACTTCCTCGGTTGCGAGGGAGCTCAGATATGTGGCATCATGGACTGTCAGTGAGCTGTGGATCTGTATCATGCTAGTACAACTTAGAGATGATCATACAACTTAGAGATGATGCTTGCATCATGCTAGATATGATCATGCTAGTACAACTCAGATATGATACAGATGGATGGAGTTGTTGATGATACAGTGGCCCGAGGAGCATCGTGCTAGTACAACTTAGAGGTGGACATACAACTTAGATACGATATATTGATATCATGTTAGTTATGTTCATGCTAGTACAACTTAGATACGATGTTGGTGAGCTGCATCATGCTAGATATGGTCACGACCATACAACTTAGAGATGATGCAGAGGGCTCGTGTCATGCTAGATATGCTCATGCTAGTACAACTTAGAGGTGGCATACAACTTAGATATTATGCATTGGGATCATGCTAGATATGTTGTGCTAGTACAACTTAGAGATGATCATACAACTTAGAGATGACATAGTGAGGCACTGATCTACATCATGCGAGTACAACTTAGATATGGCATACAACTTAGATATGATGCATTGGCATCATGCTAGATATGTCATGCTAGTACGACTTAGAGATGATGTAGATGATAGTCTAGATCACGCCAGTACAACTTAGATATGATGCATTCTCATCATGCTAGTACGACTTAGAGGTGATGCAGCTGATGACATTGTTGATGCAGGATGATATCAGATGATATGATTTGATTGTTGTGGAGACTGTATGTCTCTGGACAATAGCTATATGCTACTGTGGTTGATGTGCTCCACTGGTAGTGACTGTGTGTCACTGGTTAGTAGTTGTGTGCTACTAGGAGTGGTTGTGTACCACTGGACAGTAGTTGTGTACCACTGGACAATAGTTGTGTATTACTATGGATAGACACAGTTGGGTTCTATTGGATGGCATTGTTCTGATTTCCATGGAGACTACCACTAGTGTTGGAGATGATTGCCAGCTAGATGGATAGTGATGATGTTGCTCGTGATTTGATCTCATGAGATAGCATGTGTGGCTAGGATGATGCTACCAACATAATGCTCTATTTGTGCTCAAGACCATTACTATTAATACCTCCCTAGCTAGGAGGGAGTGTTGATGTTATGGTAGCTGCGGGAGG
Source organism: Picea sitchensis (assembly GCA_010110895.2). NCBI lineage: Eukaryota > Viridiplantae > Streptophyta > Pinopsida > Pinales > Pinaceae > Picea > Picea sitchensis. The sequence goes on from SNQJ01S0101755.1 coordinate 1,434, forward strand.
TATTAACCTCCACGTGTAACCTTTGACGAGATTAGAATATTTTGGGAACGTAGAAAAACCCTAATGGATGAATAAGAAACCTATAAGACAAGTCGGCTCAAGAGAATATTTAATATTAAAGTATTATCCTCTAGGAAGAGAAGTCGACCCAATTAGTTGACTTGGAGCACTATAAATAGAGGGCGCTTGAGCTCATTTGGACACATTCTCACTCACAACCTCATAAGGACTAGTGGCACGCATAATTGGAGGAGAGCTGCAATTGTTACTGTAGTGACTTGGTCTTTGGTTTATGGTTTGGTTTCTCTGCTTGGTGCGCTAGCTTTGGAGAGAGGTACGATACTTTGGTTGGCTATTGGTTATAGTGATTGCTTCTGGAATTATTCTATCTGACAAGGTTAAGGTGCTCGGGGGTGGCCTTGTGCCTATGGTTGGGTGACAATATAGTGATATTGTTTATGGTGAAAACGAGCACACCTATTATTTTAACAGCCACCTCTTCTGAACACAACCGAAGAAGCCTTCCATAACCTTACCATTGAAAAGAAAATCACAAGAGTAAGCAATGGATGGGATGAGGTAGCCCGCTTTTGCATGAATTAGACGATGGACATATTGTTCCATCATCAATCAAATACCACAAGATTATGTTCCTGAGGTCTTCCTGTTCACCCTTTGTCTCATAATATGATTGGATAACTTCTTCTCTAGCCTTATCCATGGCCTAATCCAGGTAGCCCCTTGCAGGCTTCTCACCATCTACCAATCAAAGAGCCTTTGACAATGGTTTACTTGCTGCACAAACCTCATATATTCCAGTACAAAATGAATCTTGATGAACAAGTCTGGCAATAGCTTGCCCATTCGATTTCTTGCTGAATGCATTAGCCGATCACTCATTAGAAATAAACACCATCTTTAACTTGAATTGATTTGAGGATGGATTGAAGAGAAATGACGCTGGTAGCAAGATGAGTGATAGCAGGAGGCACCAACTCTTTGTTTCCTGTGAACATCTTCACGAGGATGAGTATGAGGCATGCTTATATATGAATTTGTTGATGCCCTTAGACTTATTGATCACCTCCTTGAAAAAACAAACTTTTCCAATATTCTCCATTATCAAGTCAATGCAACGTGCAACACATGGAGTCTAAAACAATGTGGGGTGTTTATCCATTACCGTTTTGCTAGTTGCCACATAATTAGCAACATTACTTGTAATGACTTGCACAACATGCTCCTTAGACCTCACCTATCTCCTAGATGGACTCATCCAACAAGTTACATAACAATGTGGTGTCTTGAACATGTGGAAATGCATCAATATATTTAATAACATTGTACCCATGGGACATTTAACTAAGAAATTAAGAGGGTCATCTCCTTTCCATTTGTTTAACCATCAGACATAACTGTGAAGCCAATTATTCACCACAGTTTTTAAACTCGTTCAATCTGGTCATATAATTGTTTTCTTCATTTTGAAGGATTGGACCCATCAACTCATTATAAGCAGGCCTTTATATCCAAGTTCAAAAAAATAAAAACAATATCAACTTCCCATATTTCCTAAGAGAATGGATTGTTCTTGATAATGCTAAGGGGTATGTCACTCCATAAGAAACACCTACCCACAACCTTTTTTTTCAGGAAAAAAATCACTATATTCTATATTTCAATTGTGAAATCAGAATATACATCTTGCTGTCTTAGAAGAATCCGTAGCAAGTACTTAAGACCAAAGTACTGCATCATCCACCCTATATCTACTATATATAGTCTGATTAGGTTCCAATTAGGCAACCTTCACAAAAACAAATACATACAGATCCTAACAGAACATCTCTTTCTTCATAAAATCAAAAAGATAACAAAGCAGACTCTGATCTCTACTATCATCTACTAGACATCCTATAAAGAAATTTTCAGAGCAGATGTCTGGGCTGTTGATTTATCCTATAACTCAGACACTGAGATTAAAAGCCGATAATCCACTCAAAACAGAATTTTATACATGCTGTTATAAATTTCAGAATTATGCAATTTACCAACAGCTGAGTTATAACATCAGAAAATCACAGCGGAAACACACAGGAAACCAAGCATAAAAATAGGACAACATCAGATGTACCCTGGAAACCCCAGTGTGGGGAAAACCAGTTAAGAGGGGCTTTTATTGGGCATTCAGGAGGTAATTGACAGCAGCAGAATAAACTGAAATTCCTTACAAATTGCCCAGCAAACTTCACAATTCTTAGCAGAAAAACTCACCCAGTTGTTGGCTGTACGGCCCAACAAGTTCTGGCCCTGTATGGCCTGGTCTGTATTGCCCAGGTACGGCTTGTACGGACTGTACAGATTCAGCCTACTGTATGGCCTGTTTGCTGGTGCTAGTACGGCCTGCAAACAGCCCTCTTGGCTGAGAAAACTCGGCCTGCTCCTGTCTGCTTGCTGCTGTCCAGAATTTGGCCCTTCTTTGCAGACCAGTATGGCCCAAGGATGGCCTCTGCTGGCTGCCCAAAGCTGGCCTGAACTTGCCCTGTCTGCTTCAGCGGCTCCCTCTTCTTCTCCTGCCCAAGCACCCTCTTCTTCTCACCTACACAATCTCACAAATGAGAATAGTGTCCAACTCCACCCTCAACCTTTCTTTTATCTCACCTTTAGCTACCATTGGCCTTGAGATGTGTGCCCAAGTTTGGGCCTCAATGGCTGAGATTGGGGTGCCCCCCTTGGGCTGGACCCCACTCTCCACTAAGTGGTGTGCCCCCCTTTGGATAGGGCCCCACAAAGCACTCAACATCCTCACGAGGTGCACCCTTTCTCCCTCGGCCCCACATTCCACTCACAAGCAAAATTGCTGATTTGCCTAAATTAAACTTAGGCAAAGATAATAAGGCTGATCTGGGTTAATTTGGGTGTCCATCAGCGTGCCTAGGATACATAGGCCTATGCTAAGACACCTCCTGAGCTACAAAAAGATAACACTCCCTCTTAGCAAGGGAGGTGTCTCCACCCGGATCAATCTCTGATCCCATCAAACCTGTTGTTGTTGTAGCTGCTCTCTTTGAAGTGGAAGACATCCCTGCTACCTCCGCTGCACTCTGGTCTGATGTCCTGCTCTGCTCTTCGATCAATGTCAAGTCATACTAATGGACTTTCTTCAACACTGATCTTTGGTCCAAGATTCCCCTGGACCCACTTACAAGTTGTCCCAACACCCTGTACATAATACCTTGCTTGATGCCAAGCCTCACTGCTGCATCCAAGGCCGCTCCCTATGCCCATATGAGCACTTGTCCGTCAGTGAACATCACTGCATACCCCATATCCTCCATAGCTGACACAGAGAGCAAATTGACCCTCAACTCTGGTACATACATCACTTCATCCACCTCCAGAGACACCCTTGACTCTAGTTGGAATTTGACACATCCAACCCCTTTTACTGCATGCCTGGTGCATGCCCCACTCTTCACATGGCAGTTTGAGCCCGTCTTCGAAACACAGGAACACCGACCTTCTTCCCTTCATATGGCGAGATGATCGACTGCCTACGAACCATGCCCCACTGTCCTCCCTCCAACTTAGCCAATCTGCTGCCACTAGAAAGAGTGGCCACCAGAGAAAATTCATCATCGAATTTCTTTGGAAACACATCCATCTCAGTAGATGCTGTGTCTGCTACCTCCGACTCCCTCTTCTTCTTCTTCTTCATTTTGGGACACTGGCTAGCATAATGGCCAGTCTTGTGACATGTAAAGCATTTTACTTTGCCCATGTCTCTGGAACCTCCCGCTCCACTGCCCTTCTTCGCATGAAGAGCCATGTTCTCTTCCTCTTCACTCTTTGGTTGGCTAGGCAGAATGGCATCAAGTCTCAACTCCTCCTGCGTGACGTCATCCCATAATCTCTCCCAATCAGGGAGCTTCTCTCGAGACACCACCCCACGGACAAATACTTTTCACAGCTTGGTGAAGCCATTCAAGGTTGTCCTCACCAACTCAGTCTTGTCCACTGCCTCTCCCACAATTGTCAGTTCATCTCTGATATGAGTGAACTTTGTGACGTAGGTGACCACTGACTCTCAGACTTGGCCATCTTTGTGCTTCTCAGCTTTTCTTTGAGCAACATCTTCCTGCTTTGGTTGTCAGACTGGTACAGCTTCACCAGGGCCTCCCACATGTCTTTTGATGTCTTCTTGCCAGACAACTGAGGAATAATGTGGTCTTTGACATCATCCACAATTATCCTCCTAACCTTGACATCTTTCTTGGTATGGGCTGCTAGCTTTACTGGATTAGCTGGGGTTGCCATTTTGCCTTTAATAATTTCCAACAACCCATTCTCCTCCAGCACCAAGCTGATACGCTCCCTCCAAGGACAGAAATTTGATGCACTCCAGCCTGTCCTCGAACCTTAAGCCTGCATTGGTCATTTGAGTCTGCTGCCCTGTTTCCCACACACCTTTTGTTCTCACGTCCCACTTGCTCATTTACCCTTTCTGGTCTGCATAGCAAGTAACTTGGCTCTTCTTGTACTCAGAGGCTGAGCTTTGATACCATGTTGATTTATCCTATAACTCAGACAGTGAGATTAAAAGCCAATAATCCACTTAAAACATAAATTTATACATGCTCGCAGCTCTTATAAATTTCAGAATTATGCAATTTACCTACAGCTGAGTTATAACATCAAAAAATCACAGTGGAAACACACAAGAAACCAAACATAAAAACATGACAACACCAGATGTACCCTGGAAACCCCAGTGTGGGGAAAACCAACTAAGAGGGGCTTTTATTGGGCATGTTATCCACTAGTTTGCACAAGCTGGATTTCCTAAAGAGCCGCCAAAGAATGAGCAGTCAGTGCTCATATGACAGAGTTCAGAGTTCAGTCGGTCTTTCAAAAGACCACCTTTTCCGCATTTCCACTATTGTAATAATTGACCTGAGTATGGGATATTGTAAAAGGCTATTGGCCACCGACCTAGGTACGAGCATGTACTCTAGAGTGTTTTTTTTTACTTGTTAATTATTTTTCTACTTGCCTTTGTGGATGATTAAATAATTTTTAAATTTTTTCACTCAGAAGACTGACTCCAGAGCTGGAGTATGTGCTGATGGTTAGGCCTTGGCATGGAAAACCAGTGCCTAGTGTCTAAATGTATATGAGCTCATACTAAGTCATCTTAATTGAGTCATTTGGAAATTGCGGCTAGGTTTGATAGCTTTTTTTTAATGTTTCAGTGAATTAATTAAATTCCCGCAAAAATGAAATTTTTTAATTCTAAGTCAATAAATTGTAAAAGTATGGCATCAAACAGTATCATATGCCATATTTATGGTCGTTTTCCAGTCCAGAGTATCATGTAAACCCCTATTTACCTTCTCTCGAGGCAAAAAAGTGATTATTATCACTAAAAAATCAAATTTACTGGAAATTTACGGAAAAGGGGTAATTTAATTCATTTCCTATTTTTTAGGAGAACTGGGGAACATGTTGGAACCATGTTTTTCCCATGTCCCCAGTTGACTGGAGGCCTAGGCGAGTTAAGTAAAGAGAAAGGCGACTTCATTAAGGGTGATGTGGACATGGGGGAGATCCCAATGAAGGGACTCTACCCCACCTACACAGTTGGCGCGTTTTAAAGGAGGGTTGCATATCCCAATGCTCTCACACATCTCCTAACTCCCCCTTCCACTCTACCTCACTCCACTCTCTCCCACTTCACTCCACCTCCACTATCTCTCCACTCTACACAGCTCCCTATCCACTCATCCATCACTCCCCTTAACCCCACGCATCTCCTCTTTCACTCACGCATTTATCCTAACCCTATGCACATCTCTCCCTTAGCTCACGCATCCACTCTTTGGAGTTGTCACCCCCTTTGCTATATAAGCAAGGTCGACCCCTCCCATAAACTAGTTCGGTTTTGGGCAAACATTGTATCATCGTTGTAATCTTTCATTGGAATAATAAAGACTTTGGAGCTCATCTTTGGTGTGTGGTACTATGTGTGGATGAATGTTGGACTTACATGAGGTGATGTAATAGTGATATTTTGCATTTGTCTTTTGTTTATTTGGCTGATCATAGGGATATTATTATCTAAACAGAGTGAGTTATTTAATTTGTTTATTATTTAATTCACTTGTTGTTCTATGCTTAATATTTCATTGCATGTTTTGTTTCTGTTCAAACTAATATGCTCTTGAGGTTTTCTGTGTAGAAAAATACCAAATATACAGGTATTTGCAGGTATTTTGTGTTGCATGCAAGATCTTTCTCTTGGAGAGGTAAAAGAGCTCGGTTGCATCCCTTGTTTGTCGAAGGAGTTTTTAAAGAAAACATTCTCCCTCTTCCTCACATCAAAGGGACCCCATAGCCCAAGTGTTCCAGGCTCAAGCGGAAACTCCAAAAAATTTAATAAATTCTTCCCCCTCTCTATCTTCTTTGGTTGCATGTTGCTTAGATCAGTTTTAAAGTTCATCTTGGATATCTAAGGCTGCATGCATTCATTTTCTAGATCTAGTTGCAATTCTTTCAAATAGAAGTAGGTTTAGGCCATTTTCTAGCCTAATTTCTTCTAGATCTTAAGCTAGTTAATTGTTTTGTTTTGCATTTAAAATCAAGCTAGCTAGCTGCTCTATGCTTGCTGTTTTATGACAACAAACATAAACAGCTAGAAGAGCCTAAGTTAAGTTCATGCAAAGTGTCAAAAAGTCTAAAAAATTTCAATTTTTGCCTTAGAATTTTTTTTTGGAAAAATTTATCAAAATTTTTTCAGTTTTATTTAGTCTTTTAAAACTTTTTTTCACCATATTTTAACAAGCTTTGTTTGCTGTTTTCTTGCAGCAATAACAGGTATAAGGGAAGATTCCGTCAAATTTTGGCGAAATCAAGGCTTTCGAAGCACCCCAGAGGGTTTCTACTTCATCAACGAAGTTTCTCTCCTTCTTCTTTTCTTGTAGTTTCTTCAAGATCCAAAATTTATAAGGATCCTTTCTTCAAAGTTAAGCTCAAAGAGAACTCTGTTCTCAGCGTAATAGTTGCAATAAAAGCAGGCCCTTTTGTGCCTAGTTTTTCCATCCCCATTAGGGGGATTTGTGTGTCGTGTTTGGCTTTCTTTTGTTGGTTTAATCTTTTGATCTCAAACACACCTAAAGTTAAGCAAACACACATAACACTCACATTTCACATGCATGCTTAAAATTTGCTTTCAAGATCTTTATGCATGTCAAGTTTAATGCTTGTTTCCCACACTCAACAATAATTTTGCAAGTTCTAATTTTTATTTTCTTGCAAAGCTCTTTCAATTTCCAAGTGTCTTTTGCAAGTTCTATTTTACAAAGCAGGTTACAAAGCAGGGTACATAGTTTATTTATTTCAAGTATTGCAAAGTAAATGAATCTTGTTTGTAGTCTAATTAGGGAAATCTCTGAAGTAGTTAGCTCAATGCACAGGAAAATGTCTAAAAGTGACATGTGAAGTAAGGCGGGTCCTCTCGGGACCTGGTTTTTCYACCCGTTTTGGACATCCAAYACTTTTAGTGAGTTTACTGGTGAGACCTCTTGGGTTTCGGTAAGCTCTCCGCAAGTTTCCAAACAAAGAGCTAGCCTCCAAAGGGGCCACATTTTCTCATCAACTCAACATTAATTTATCTTAATAAAACACTCGATCAACAATTGCCCACGACTCCTTTTAAGGCACTGGTATAATTGGTATATTTTTTATGTGAGCAATCATTTACATTCATGCATATTGTCTTACTTATATGCTTAAATCTTGCAGATCTTGTATCCTTTGATATATGCAAGTTTATGGACAAGTATTTTATGTTTATGATGATGATCAATGTCAGATGTTGAATGGTTTGTTTTATTTCAAGCAATAAACTCCTAGAAATAAAGTTCTTTTGCTTTCTTAGATTAAAAGAGCCTTAGATTATTTTATAGGGACTACCCCCCTTGGCTTCGCTAGGAGTTAGCCTAGACGGAGGAGTTGAGGATCAGGTGACAACACCTTGACTCGAAACTTGCCCCCAAGGACACACCAAGTGGATTGAAGGTTTCTTCCATGTTAGCCCAGGTGTGTATAAAGACGACAACAGGGCATTTAGGAGATAATTTACAGCAGTAGAATAAACTGAAATTCCTTACAAATTTCCCAGCAAACTTCACAATTCTCAGTAGAAAAACTTGCCCAGCTGTTGGCTGTACGGCATGTTTGCTGGTGCTGGTACGGCGTGCAAATAGCCCTCGTGGTTGAGAAAACTCGACCTATACTTGGCCTGCTCCTCTCTGCTTGCTGCTGTCCAGAATTTGGCCCTTCTTTGCAGACCAGTATGGCCCAAGGATGGCCTCTGTTGGCTGCCCAAAGCTGGCCTGAACTTGCCCTGTCTGCTTTAGCTGCTCCCTCTTCTTCTCCTGCCCAAGCACCCTCTTCTTCTCACCTACACAATCTCACAAAGGAGAATAGTGTCCAACTCTACCCTCAACCTCTCTTTTGTCTCACCTTCAGCCACCATTTGCCTTCAGATGTGTGCCCAAGTTTGGGCCTCAATGGCTGAGATTGGGGTGCCTCCCTTGGGATGGACCCCACTCTCCACTAAGTGGTGCGCCCCCCTTTGGACAGGGTCCCACAAAGCACTCAGCCTCCTCATGAGGTGCGCCCTCTGTCCCTGGGCCCCACATTCCACTCTCAAGCAAAATTGCTGATTTGCCTAAGTTAAACTTAGGCAACGATAATAAGGTTGATCTGGGTTAATTTGGGTGTCCATCAGCATGCCTAGGACACACAGACCTATGCTGAAACACCTCCCGAGCTACAAAAAGCTAACATGGGCCCTTCTCTAAATTCATATGTGGCTAGTGACTTGTCCTGCATAGACACTGCTTCTTTGGACAACTGATCTGCTCTGGTGTTGAATTCTCTGTATATATGAACAAAGTAAATATCATCAAAGTGTTGTTTTACCTCCAGTACCAGATTCATTATTTGGGTTAACAAGATGTTTTCAATTCTGCATTTTCTGTTAGCCCAGTCCATCAGAATTTCAGAATCACCATAAGCCTGCAATTGCTTCAAACCTTTTTCAACTGCTGTCTTCAAAAAAATCCAGAGAGCATAAACTCAGCTCTTTTGTTTGTTTCTTGCCCTGCACCATACTTCACGAGAAAATAGTGGGAAGGATCATAAAACAAAATAGCCCATGCTCCACAAATGCCTGGAACACCTTGACAAGCTCCATTGAAAAATCCCCAAGCTTTTGATTGATCAATAGATGTCTCTTTTAAAATTCTCTGAGGTTTGTCTTTTGAAGGCTTCCAGCTACCTTTGAAGGATAACCTAATTTTATGGGCAACTTGTGCTGGATTCATATCCAAGCCTTGGAAAATCATGTTATTTCTTGAGAGCCAGATTCCCCAGATGGCAAAGCAGGGAAAAGCCTTATAGGCTTTTTCAGATTTGTCTGATGACCATGAGAAAAGGCGATCTGACAGTCTGCTGATCCCATTTATTTGTGCCATGACATTTATAACACTTCTTTCCATACAGCCCTGGAAAAAGAACATGGAACAAAAACGTAATCCAATGTTTCCTCACTATCTTCTGCCGGGAGACTAGGACCATGCCAGCTCCTCTTTTGTCCATTATTCAAGTGAGAATTTTATTTGCCAAGGCTAGCTAGATAATTTTTTTTGATTTGAGAGGGCTTTCCAGTTTCCACACCATCTTCCACTACCACACTCTTTCTGTTTCTTGACCATTTGATTAAATTCTCATGATCTGAAAGCTTAATAGCACTATGATTTAACAAGGTTATATAGTTTGTCCATTCCACTTCTTTTCCCCCCTGCAAGCTCAATACTGCTGCTGATTTCAAGCTTTGAGACCATGCGTTTGTGCCATTAGAACTTGAAGCATCTTTTAAAGAAAAAATCCTTAAAGAATGCAGATCAATTATGAGAGCTTCTGATAATTTATAATTTCCTTTACACCCTATCCAGGGGTCTTCTCCTACCCTCTCTTTCTTTCCTTTTTCTACCTTCCAAGCTCCCCATTTGCCTATTAAGGGAAATGCCTTAACCAGTGTTTTTCAGACTAATTGTAGCACCTTGACAGTTTTTCCTGTCTGATTTGAACCATTTTTCCATTGATTTACTGCTTAAGTATCTTGTCTTCATAACTTTGCCCCATGATCCCTCCTTCATTATAGACAAGCCTCCAAAAGCTTTTTGCAGCTAAAGCCTGACTAAAGACAGATATATTTCAAACCCAAGCCTCCTACTTCCTTTAGATTAGCCACTCTTGACCATTTAACCACTGGAATACCTCCTTTTTCCCTTCTCCTGTTCATAAAAAGCTGAAACATTTTTTCCTAATTTGATCTTGAATTGCTTTTGGGATATTATGAGCAATGGACATCCAATACACTATAATACTCTCCAGGACTGCTTTAATCAGAACTAATCTGCCTCCTTTAGATAGCCATTTGCTACACCAGATAGAAATTCTAGCTTCAATTTTTTATTATACATCCACAGCCAATCACCATATTTATAAATTATAATCATTTAGTTTTAATTTGAAACTCAGATATTTTACACCCTCCTCCATATCAGCTGAAATCATTGGAAACATGTTTATAATTTGATGTCTAGACTCTAACCTCGTCATCCACTTCATTGACCATTAGTAATGACTTAGACATGTTTATTTCCATTCTTGTAGCTTTACAGTAAATGTCCAGTGCCACTTGATACTTTTCAGTTCTCTGCTGGAACCTTGACCAAATATCATAATGTCATCGACAAACAAAAGATGTGATATCACTACTGACTTTGAGATTTTCATCCCCTTCATTTCCCCTGTACTTTTTGCATCTTTTTTAACATGCTTGAACCTTCAACAACTAATTAAAATAAAAGGGGAATAAGGGACATCCTTGTCTAAGACCCCTTGATGCATTGAAAAATCTTGATGGAGAGCCATTTATGAGAAAAGCATAAGAGACAGACAACAGGCAGCCCATGATCCAATGCACAGTCTGCAAATTCATCCCTATCTAAAGGAGAAGTAGCCTAAGGTATAACCAATTAAGTTTGTCATCAGCTTTGGCCAGGTCAATTTTCACCCTCGCTGCTGAAATCTTCTGAACCTTAACTGAGTGCATTCCTGCTTGAGCTATACCAACTGCATTGTGGATTTGCATGTTGAAGAGAAATACAAACTGTTCTTTTAAAATCACACCAGACAGAATACCTTTAGGCCTGTTAGCAATTATCTTGGAAATGATTTTATAGACAATATTGCATAATGAAATAAATCTATAATATTCAAAAGATTTAGGATCTTGTTTCTTAAGAATGAGGACTGTTATCCCCTAGCCTAGGGATAACAAAGGAAATCACGTCTTGAGGCCCAAAGGTTCAGATATAGAATACTGAGAGCCAGACGACTTGAGCATGGCCCCGGAGGGCCCCTCTTTTCTTCAGTGCAGTCCACGTATCACCAACAACAATATCCATCACACCAGCCTGGTCCTGAAGTAGCGGTGAGTCTTGCTTCATGAGGTAATGAGTCTGGGTATCATGGTATGTATCACTTTGATTTTTGAAGCACTTGAACATATTGTATTGAATCCTTCTTCATTTCATGACGTTTGCTTGGAAATTATGCTCTTTACCTCGTTCATACCTGGAAGGGTTACATGGTGCCCTAGTAAGTTGATTTTCCTTTAAGATGGGTTGCTATTAGGTGGATCTGTGAAAAGTCATTGTCCGTCCCCTCCATACTTAGCACTTTCGATTTTTATTCCTTCCATCTCCCCTATCTTTGTTTGGGCATTGGGATTGGCTACACTAGGAAGGGTTGTACCTTACGTCGTGGGAAGAAGGGGCTAAAGGCCCATAGGGTAAAAGTAGGTGGCAATAGTTAAAAGCCAATGTTGAAACCTTTGAGATGCTTCGCCCAGGGATCCCCGAGAAAGCAGTGAAAAGCGTCTTAGTAAGAAAAGGGGACCCATAAGATAACATAAACACTCAAGGTACTAGTTGATGGATAAGAGGTCTCATCATGAGCCGACCTATTATGACCATGGGCATGTAGCGGTATGACACTACCACCTATCTGGTCACCAAGCCAGGGTAGTGGCTCTTGGTGGCATAACCAAGAGAAAGGGGGTCTCATCACGAGCCAACCTTCTCATTTCCGTGAAATGTTTGTG